>CADCXT010004644.1:0-61953 GCA_902806775.1 Microtus agrestis
TATCAATATATAAGAATCTATATCAATATAAACTGTCTATAAATAATAGCTCACAAATATTCACTCTATTACTCACTATTATTATTAGTATGAGTAAGCTCACACTAATCTACCTATTATCCCATTTTGCTCCTATTTTTATGTAATATATTTATGCATCATTTTATGTACCTATATAAAACCTAGGAGCCACAAATGAGAGAAAACATGTGTGGTGGTTTTAAGGAGAGGGCTGTAGGCTCATATACTGGAATACTTAGTCACCAGTTGGTGGAACTATTTGAGAATCTTTAGGAAGTGTGGCCTTATTGGAGTAAATGTGTCACTGGGAGTGGGCTTTGGGGTTTCTTCAGGCTCAGGTCATTTCCTGTCTCTCCCTCTCTCTTCTCCCTTCCCCTCCCCAACCCTCTCTGTATAGTAGTTTTATCTCAAGATATGAGAGCTCAGCTCCTGCTCTATCACTCTGGCTGCCTGCTGTCATACTCCCTGCCATGATGGTGATACACTCTACTAACCCTCTGAAACTGTAAGCTCCAAATATCTGTGTATATTTTCAGTGACAAGTGTGAGGAACCAACAAATAGCCTTATCCCAATGTTTTTCTAAGAAGAGACTCAAAAAGTGCTCTTCAAGTTAAGCATTTCCTTTTTCTTTTTGTGCACTGTCATCTCTGAATATATTCATTTTTACATGATCAACATTATTCTTTTGTCCCCGTGAAAGAAGTGATGCTACAAACATGGCATAATTTTAAAATGAACTAATGAATAAAACAAAACAGTATCCTCTAATTTTGATTTTATTAATCGCCTCTCTTACGTATGTGTAGCTCATCTCTCCTTCCTCAGTTTCTCATCTTGAGATTTGGTGTCTGTGCTTTATCTTTTTGTTTTTTTCACAGACAAGCAAAACACAGGTTAACCACATCTTACCTTCTCAATTGATTATACAAATCAAATAAGTCTTTTGTAGACTATTGTCTTACTATATGATGTATCTTTAAAAATCTCCCAACAAGTCCAGCCAAAAAACAAGGCAAGTGGTAGGAACAATAATAAAATCTTGAGAATTGAATTGATTGATCTAATTATAAGTGAGCTGGCTTTCAGGATTTCATTATGTTCCCCACACGTCTTCTTTTTGTGTTCATTCCTCTTGTCACATTGAAAGGCAGTTTAGAATACTTGCAGCAGCTTATTGACTTTGGTCTTATTTGCTGATCAAATTGGAAGACTTTGGACTATAATCTATGCTGTAAGCCTGATATTGCTAGACTTTCTATTTTAAAAATTACACTGTCTTCATGCTCTAAGTATGGTAAATATTCCAATTATTTCTAGCACTCTTTTTTTTTTTTTTTTTTTTTGGTTTTTCGAGACAGGGTTTCTCTGTGGCTTTGGAGCCTGTCCTGGAACTAGCTCTGTAGACCAGGCTGGTCTCGAACTAACAGATATTTCTAGCACTCTTTTGAGAGTTTGTGATTATGTGTAATCTGAGAAATTGCTTTTAATATCTAATGAAAATCAAGAAAGGAGATTTGACTGGCCTACAGTTCACAACCCCAGAGAAGCCAGAAAATAAGACCCTAAGAGAGACTACATGGATTCTCTCTGGGAAGGGGAAATAGACAAATATCTCCTAAGTAAATTGGGAGCATAGGGGGAGGGTGAAGGTGGAAGGGGAGTGTGGAGGGGAGAATGATGAGGGAGGAGAATATGAGGGATCAGGAAGGTCAAGTTGGGGGAAGGACAGAGAGGGAGAGCAAGGAAAAAAATCTTGGTAGAGGGAGCCATTATGGAGTTAGCGAGAAACCCACTAAGGAAATTCCCAGGAATCCACAAGGATGACCACAGCTAAGAGTATAAGCAATAGTTGAGAGGGTACCTTAACTGTCCTTCCCCTGAAATCAGATTGATGACAACTTAATTGTCATAATAGAACCTCCATCCAGTAACTGATAAAAGCAATGCAGAGATCCACAGGTAAGCACTGGGCATAGCTTCTACAGTCTAGTCGTGGGGTGGGGGGACAATAATATGAGCAAAGGGGCCAAGACCATGATGGGGAAATCCACAGAAACAGCTGACTGGAGTAAATGGGAGCTCATTGATTCTGGACTGACAGCTGGGAGCATGCATATGACCAAACTAGGCCCTCTGAATGTGGTTGACAGGTGTGTGGCTTGGGCAGTTTTTAGGACCACTGGCAATGGAACCAATATTTATTCCTAGTGCTTGAATTGGCTTTTTGGAACCTATTCCCTATGAGGGATAACTTGCTCAGTCTAGATACAGGGGAAGGGCCTTGGTCCTCCTTCAAGTGCTATTATAGACTTTGTTGACTCTCCACAGGAGGCCTCACTCTCTCTGGGGGAGTGGTTGGGGGGTTGGAGGGAAAGTGGGAAGAACAGGAGGAGGGGAAGGAGAGGGAACTGGGATTGGTATGTAAAATAAGACTGTTTTAAAAATGAAAGGAAGAAAGAAAGACAGAAAGAAAGACAGAAGAAGACAGAAGGAGACAGAGAAGACTGTACATGGGGTGTTTTTCCCGCCCGGTACACCACAGCCAGCAAGCCCCAAAGAAAATCACACAGAGATCTCCGTAAGTTATAAAACTGATTGGCCCATTAGCTCAGGCTTCTTACTAACTCTTATAGCTTATATTAACCCATTGTTCTTATCTATGTTAGCCAATGGCTTGGTACCTTTCTCAGTGGGGTAGATTACATCCTGCTTCTTCGGTTGTCTGGGCAGGAGTAGGGGGGAATGGGCTTCCTCCTTCCTAGAATTCTCCTGTTCTCATCGCCCTGCCTCTACTTCCTGTCTGGTTGACCCATCCATACTTCCTGCCTGGACAGTCAGCATTTATTTAAAACATGATTGACAGAATATAGACAATTATCCCTCCCCAGAAGACTGATTTTCCTTTGTTTTTGTTTGGTCTATGTATGATAGAGTTTGGTGTATACTTCTTTATGGAAATGGGACAGCATTTAGTTAGTTGTGTTTCTAAGGTGGATGGGGGTTGATTTTTATGTTTTCTTTGCATCAATTTTCATTCCATGAAGCACTGTCTACCATACAGTAGTTTCTCATTAAATGCTCACAGAACGAACAAGACTGTAGTGATATATACTCTTATATATACTTTCTGTTGCATTTAATGATTGCTGACTTACAGATTTAAAATGAATTTAAAAGAATAAGACTATTTAAAAATATTCTAAGTTAGATTCATCGACTTAGCTTTGATAAATTGATGGATGTCCCTAAATAAAAACAATGGAGCACACAAATGAAACAATCTGGGAGAAATAAACAATAGTTTACTAGAAAAAATCCAAATTAAATAAAATTACAGAATTAAAAAGTAACAGGACTTCCCTCACAGCCTTAATATATTAATCTGCATTAGTACTTTTCAGTATAGTATTACAGTTTACTTAATCTCAACAATTAGTAAGGATTTTGGTTTTGAGTGGCAGAAATACAGTTCAAAAAGGATTGGATTAAAAACAGAATTTATATGTAGTTTTATGTAGTTGGTTGTCAAGGGCAGATTGGCATCAGGAAGACAAGCCGTGTAAAGGTACACACATGTCCCTTCAAAACCAAAATCCATTATCCAACATGGTAACTGCAGTTATTATCAATGTGCCTTCATCTTAAGAATGTAGATTTTTGTCTTCTAATCACAAAAATTGATACATAGGTAAGGTGATACATATGCGAATTAGCTCAATTTAGCCATTAACACACATTACAAAAGGTATAGCTGCTTACTATAAATGCTGTCAACTCAAGAATGAATAAAAGTGAATCAGAAGAGGTTGCTCCTGCTTTCTTATCAGATGAATCTCCTGCAGAGGACAAAGGATGACCACGGCAACTTCAGTTTTCCATCATCCTGGTCCTAACAACCGCAGCTCCAGGACAGCTGCTTTTTTTCTGATAGTTACAGAAAAATCACACTTGCATGTAAATGTCCCTGAAGAATAGTCTTTCCCGCCTTGTTTCCAAACATATGCACAGAAGCTGGAATGACACTTATTTGTACTTGGCGTTCAGTAGACTGCAGCTCATTTACTTTCCATGAGCCCCACTCCTGAACAAACTGCTGTGAACAGGAAGAAGGAGGGGATACTCCAGATAGCTATCCCTCATGACTTTCTCCACAGCTTCGGAGAAAAGAGATTAGAAGCATCTGAACTGTAAGAACTGTGAGGAGAGGGGAAGGAAGGAAGAAGAAGAAAGGGAGGAAGAAAGGAAGAAATGAAAGGAGTGTTGGGAGGGAGGAAAGGAATTTGGTAGAGAAATTTGTGTTATCATGTTAATAGAAACTTTCAGGTCATCTGGGCAGCTTCACAAAACCCCGAGTAAATTTTTTTTTCTTATTTTACCTCTGTCCTTTTGGATATCTGAACAGTGTGCAGATGACATATCTAATGTCATGTCTAAAAGTAGATTTTACCCAACTCACAGGCTAATAATGTATCCTTTTGTTTTGGGGATGCTGGCACAAGTCATGCAACTCTTGTCAGAGACAAATGACTTTAATAATCATGACGCAGCAAGATACATGACTGCCAGTATGTGTGTCACCTCCCCCTATGACCCATGTCTATGTGATGTGTGTGGATGGATGCCTCTCATACAGTAGCTTGCATCACAACGACAGGGACTTGGGATGTTCACCTCTTTTATAGCTGGAACTGAAGTACAAACCAGGTCGGCCCTTTGAGTATAGGGAGACATTACCCTAGTTTTTAAGCTTGCTCGGTACAATATAATTCTGATAAAAGGCCTTCTCTAAAGGACAGTCATGGCTTTTCATTCCTGACACATCCAGCAAGAAATGAAATATAGCAGCATGAGAGATACATGGAGCACTCTGTCCTAATATTTATCTTGAAAAGGTTGCTTTAATGCCATTTATCCAGATGGCAAGGCAGACAGAAAATGGAACTGCCAGAGCTTTGTAGCATTTCTAAGGCCGTGTAAGTGATTGTCCACTCATAACAGGAAGGCATGTTCAAGTTCAGAAAGCCTGTATGCGTTCTTTGAGGATAATGGGACTTATGGTTGAAAGGAAATAACCTCTTTTCCTTCTATGATCGCAGAGCATAATTTCTTTTGTATGAAAAGGAAGAAATGAGATAACTTTGGCTTTCAGGGAAAACATTCAGCTATACTTTCTTTTAATATATTAATTTATAATTATTAAGAAATTACTTTAAAACCCCTACAAAGAGTCTTTAAAAAAATGAAGAGCCCAAAAGGTCTTCAATGGAATTTCTTATAAATCTGGCCCTTCTGATTATTTGGCAGTTTATCAAAAGCCACATTAATCCTCCTAAATACTGCTTGATTGTTAAAAAATAGCCTTCTTCTTCCAGGCTTGCAGATTGCACCACGCTTATTATTTTTCTTGACTTCCTGCACACAGGCCACACGATTACCAAGTGATCGTGTATAAACAAGAGGATGTTTTATGTCAATAAATGGACTCCCACTGTCACGCATGGCCCCAGGAGTCTGCAGTAACAACAAGCTGAGACACAGAAGAGAACATGGCATTCATTTTAACAGCAGGCATTTATCACTGGTGACATTACCTGATATGGCTGATAATCTAAAGCATTATGACTTCTGAACAAAAACTGATTCATAAAGACAGTTAAGGGGATAAACCATGACAACTAATAGAAATTGCCAGGGATGATGTGAATAGAATAATCTTATCTATATTCATCAATTAGTCAGCTCTCTCCTCCCACTAGTAGGAGACAAGGTACATTCACAACTCCTATTAGTGCTCATAGCGACTTCAGGAGCAAATCCCTTGTCCCTCCACAGGAAAGGACACCAGCCCCCTTTTGTTTCAATATCCTGCAATCGTGTGTCAGTTGGAACTAATTGGTGGAAATCTGGGATACAAGCAATTTGGAATTAATCTTTAAAAATAATGACCAGGGTAGTTGACCGTACCAGTGACTGGCTCCAAAGCAGATAGAGTTTTTGTTGTTGGCCTCAGGCTCTGCTTGTTTCCACTTCTTTCACCAGCCTCTCTGGATGAACTGCACAGGAAGATTGTGGATAAGGAGTATTCTCATCTTGCATGACAGAATGGAATGGCCTTTGAGACAGAACAAGTAAATTTAACCATTTATTTAGTTTATAGAGTTTGGCAAGCAGTTTGAGATCTCTCAAACCTAGCTCCATCATCAATCATATCAATTGTTCAGCTAGATGTGGTAATACATGCCTGTAACCATGATATTCAAGACACTGAGACAGGAGGATCACCAGGTTTGAAGCCAGCTACATCTCTGTAGAAAGACATTGTCTCAGAAACAAAACAAAAAGACAACCAACCAACCAGCCAATCAACCAATCAATCAGCAAGCCAACCAATTATTTAACACCCACCTCACACATAAACAGATTAAAAAGAAAAAAGAACTTTCAAATTTTCTTACATTTCTCTCACAGTTTTTTTCCTCGAAGATCAAAGATATAGTACAATTCTGACAATAAAGAATAAAAGTAATGTTCTCTTAGATGCTTCTACTAGACTTGATTGAGAGAGGATTGCTAAGAACACATGTAACTGCCAAGGACCCAATGTTTTCTAGATCTGGGTTGCCCAACAAGGGAAAGAAACCATCCTGCATGGTGAAGGAGGGTCGGGAATTGGACTTCTTCAGGAGGGACCTCACAAACAGAGGGAGGAAAATGAAACTTGAACCCAGAGTGGCCAAGGAATAAAAGATGGGTCCCTACTTGACAGACACTTTGGAGAAGAGAATTGGATGGAGGAGGTTATCAGGTGATATGCAGGTATGGATCTGATACGTGGCTTTATTTGTCACTGTGACAAATTCAGAAAAAGCTGCATTCTCCACTGAGTTATACTGGTATGAACTACCCAGAATATGTGGTCTAGGTGTGGAGTATTAATTATAACCAGGTTGATTTGAGAGCATGCAGGATTTATATTGGTATACAAAATTTATGTTGGCATATGGGATATGTATTGACATGCAAGATTCACATTATTACAGATTTTCAAATAGAGAGTTCTGCTTTAGGTGACATGGGAGAAAAAGATGGGAAGTTTAAAATGAAATTATAGACCAAAATACAGACTTTCACAGAAAATGATAATAGATAGTAAGGTTTAAATTAGTAAGAAGAAAAATTTTTTAAAAAGTGGAGCAAAGAACAAGGGCCAGGATGTTGGGATCCATGTGTGCGCATATGTATATGTACATGGGGGAAGAGATATTTTGGGTATTTTATGGGAAAGCTGTGCCTTGAACCTTGCATTATCCTGTCACCACTAAGGAGGAATAAAGCATGATGTTTGTCCCCTCACTTCCTGTTCTGGTGAGAAAGAAACTCCTGTGTTTGGCTACTTTTCTCACCAGTATAACAAAATGGCTAAGAGAGACAACCTTAGGAAGGAAGGGTTTTTTTGGCTCACAGTGTCAGTCTCTTGTGGCAGAGAGGGCATGGTGGACTAGTTGACATGGCAGAGAGATATAAAGAGAGAGAGAATGCCAGCTCTCATCTGTATTTCCTTCACTCCCTCTTTTATTCCATCTGGAGACTATTCCAGTCTTGGCAATGTGGATGGTGACACTCATATTCAGGGTGGTTCTTATCTCCCTCAGCTAATCTTTTCTGGAAATGCCCTTACAGACATACTCAGATGTATGCCTCACTAGCTTTCTAGATGGTTCTAAATTCAGTCAAGTTGATGATGAATATTTAAGATCAGAGCCAGAGCCCCCTCCCCTCAGGGGCTAATGTGTGTTTTCTCTAGGTGGTACTCCTCATACTAGTGCCTGCAAACCTGGCGTAACTTGGATAGAGAGAAGCTTAACTTATAGAGAGCTCCATCTTAGAAGTCTAGCACCTTATGGCCTTAGGAAAAGAAATGTGTGGGAATACCCCATGTCTCGGATATGGGGACAGAGAACTGGTCTGAAATTATTTCAAGTAATAACCAAAGAAATGCTCTGAAGTGTGAATAAATTGTTATGGTGTG
The DNA here is from genome assembly GCA_902806775.1 of Microtus agrestis. Classification (NCBI taxonomy): domain Eukaryota; kingdom Metazoa; phylum Chordata; class Mammalia; order Rodentia; family Cricetidae; genus Microtus; species Microtus agrestis. The sequence goes on from CADCXT010004644.1 coordinate 8,053, forward strand.
AATCTGAGAGTTGTTCAGGAGAAGTTGAGGTTTTACAGCAAACAGTTAAAGAAGATACACCACTCAGGTCATGGGAATGCCAGACAGACAGGATGTCTACTGGGTGTCTTGGTTACTTTTTTTAAAATTCTTGTCATAAGACACTATTGCCATATAAAAGAAAACATGTAATTTGCAGCTCATAGTTCCAGAAAATTAGAGTTCATGACTGTCATGGCACGGAGCATGTCAATAGGTAGGCCAGCATGGCACTGGTGTAGTAGCTAAGAGTTCACATCTTGATCCAAAAGTGTGAGGTAAAGAGAGCTAACTGAGAATGGTGTGGGCTTTTAAAACCTCAAAGTCCACCCCAAGTGACATAGCTCCTCCAAAGAGGCCACATCTAATCCTTCCCAAGCAATTCCACCAACTGGGGATGGAGTATTCAATTATATAAACCCATGAGGAGCATCAGCATTCAAACCACCCAAGGGGGTGTTCAAAGGACTTCCAAAAACATCGCCAGGAAACATCTCAGTGTTCATCACAAGCCAGGCAGAGAATGCGGAAAGCTAGTTTAGGCAAAAGATGGACATCAGTCAAATGAGAATGCCCTGATCTGACCTCATTCTTTTGATTCTTGCCATCTCTTCTTTCTCTCTGGCTAGTAGGATGCATACCAGCAGTTTGAGACTATGGGAGGAGATTAGTGGAAGGAAATAGCAGAACTGGTTCCACCTCCTTCCCAGAAGATGGTTGGCTCACTGGTGGACCCGCGTTTCATAAAGGAACACTTGAGATGGCTCTTACAGGAACTTGAATTAATATGACTAAGACTATTCTGTGACCCAAAGTAACCATGCATTGTTTATGATGCTAGTGTAAATAGAAAAGCCAGAAAACCACCAGGGCCTCTCAAAGTCTGGCTAGTAGGATCGGAGCAGCAGCAACACTTGGAACCTATTAGAAGCATAACGTGCCAAGCTCTACCTAGCCTCTCTCATGAGAGACTCTCTGGGTTAAGTCTAGAAATCCTGGCCAACTTATTGTGATGTGCACTGAGGTTTGAAAATCAAACCTTGGCCTGGCTGATGGAAGACAACTCTAGCTTTTCAAGGGCTTCGTTTCCTGTCCTGTTAAGGATAAGATGGAGGAAAAGGGTTGAAAATGCAAATTACACTTGCTGATAGCTACTCAACATTGTAGAAGTACATAAAAGAGTGTATCTTTTTTGTTTAACGTGTAGTATGAAGGTATGTGTATGTGTACACACTTGTGTGTTCATGTTTGTGTAAATGAGTATGAAGGACAGAGGTTACTGTTGAACATCTTTCTCAGTTGCTTTCTACTTTGTATATTGAGGCAAGGTCTCTCACTTGAACCTAGAGCTCATCAATTCAGCAGGTCTAGCCTCCCAACTTTTTCTAGGGAACCTCTATCTCTGTCTCCTGAATGTCAGAATTAAGAGTGGATCTATATGCCTATCTGTCTTTTATGTGGGTGATGGGGATCCAAACTCTAGCTTACACTTGAAAGGTAAGCACTATACTCTCTGAGCCATTTTTTTTAGTCCCAAAGCATTTTTTTAAAAAATTGTGTGTGTGTGTGTGTGTGTGTGTGTGTGTGTACAACTGTAATCATCATATGGATTTAGAAGTCAGAGAACAAACAAAGCAGTTGGTCCGAACCTCATTGGGCTCTGGGCACTGAACCCTATTTCTCAAGCTGTGGCAAGCACTCATCTGTGAGCCATCTTACTGGCCTCAGCCAAAGTAATATTTTAAAACTAATGTTTGCATGCACTTGAAAGCACATTCTTGCCAGGACCGCTTAGGGAACTTCCTGGGTGGCAGGTCTGCAGACTGTGGCCTTCAGCTCAGCAGAATGGACAGTGCTACTGAAACTCCTGTCACCGTCACCTGATGCTTCTCTGACATTAACGGCTGACATTCAGGGCAGTGGCAAGATTTCCCACTGCTGCCAGGGTTTTCTTTTTATTCTTTGTTTTTCTTGAAAATAGATTATTTTTGTATAACAGCATGATTAGGTTCCCCTCCCCCAACTCTCCCTAGATCCTCTGCACATCTCCATCTCCCCACGTCTCAAATCCACACCCTTTCTTCTTCTCTCTCATTAGAAACAGACAAACAGAAACAGGGCTGGAGTTTGGCTCTTTTTTTTTCTTGTTTGTTTTGTTATCCCAATTTGTTTTTTTAATCTTATTTAATTTTATTATTCCTTAGATGCTTATTTGTTTTTTGTAGAGAAACAGAAAGTGTGCGAACCCAATGCGAGGGCAGGTAGGAGACTCTGGGAGGAGTTGGGGCAGGGGAAACTGTAATCAGAATACACTGCATGAAAAAAATCTATTTTCGCTGAAAGAAAGAAAGAGTGCTCTCAAAACAAAGAGCACGTGGCAAGGTTCAGAATGTGGCAACTGTGTGTGGTGTTCATGCCTTCTCATGTTTATCTTGAGAATTTGGTATGCAGCCTCATGGCTATCAATTTCTCCCATTTCTCTCTAAAGCCCCATGCCTTTAGTGGTTTATTAATAATAACACATTTGAAGCTTGTATTACTTGTAAAATTTTTAAAATTTAATGTTTAGTATTTGTTATCATTTTTTACTATATGTGTGCATGTGGGCACATGCACATAAGCCATTTCAAAACAGACAATGGTTATGACTGCATCTAACTTTCCCCTGGCCCATTCCCTTCTCTCTCTCTTTTGGTATAAGGCTTTTGTTCTTTCTGGGCAGGCAAGCATTTTGAAAAATGATTAAAATTCTCATGCAAAAAGTTCTATAGGTAAAGCGAAATCAGTATGAGTAATTACAAAATATTCGTTGTGTGTGTATTTTTGTGTTTGCAGTACATGTGTGGTTCTTGGGTAGCTGGCAACCACAAGTAGTTGTTGCTCAGACCTTTTCATTTGAGACAGAGATTTTCAGTGATGAGGAACTTGTTAAGTAGACTAGACTGACTAGCCAGTGAACTCCAGGGCTGCTTGCCTCTGCCTTCTGTGCTGAGGCTACAAGTGCACACCGTCATGCTGAGCATTTGTTGTGACTCTAGGAAGCTAACTTATGTCCTGATGCTGTATGACAAGTACTTTATAGACGGAGCTACCTCCCCTTCTGAAAATAGTATTTGAGGGTTGACCAGATGGCTCAGTTAATGAGAGCACTTGTCACCAAACCTGACGACCTGAGTTTGATTTATGGAATCCACATGATGGAAAGAGAAAATTAACTCCAGCAGGTTGCCCTCTAACCTCAATACCCTGACTTTGACATGCATGAGTGCACATGTGTAGAAACACAATTTAACTTTCTTTAAAAGATAAAAAAGAAATATTATGGTGTTGGAGATATGGCTCAAAGATATGCCCCTTTAGAGTACCTGAGTTTGATTCCCATTATCCACATTAGGCCGCTTACAATTATCTCTGATTCCAGCTGCAAGAAGACCAAACATCTGTGGCCTTAGGGACAGGCACTCATATGCACATACTGGTAAACAGTACTCCCCATGTACGTCATAATCTTAAAAGTTAAAAAATAAAACAATACCCTAATATATACTTTAAAATATTATTCTTTGGGCTCTGTAACATTCCTTTATCAATTTAATATTAAGATGAATTGAATTTGGATTCATCTAATAAAACCTAGCACATAAGGCTTATGGACAGACACCTTATACACACTTGAACACAACCACTATTTCCTCAGTCAAGAAAGGAGGGGGAGTAAAATCTGAAGGCACTATGAAGAAAACGGTAGCATCAAATGTCTTGGTGCATCTCTTCGGCTTCTGCAGAAGAAAGACTTTGTAACCATGTGAAGGCTGCTTGTCACTCAGCTTGTGGATTGAGAGTTGACCTAGCAACAATCAGAATAGCATACCCCGCTTTTCCTTAGTGCCCAATTTTTCTGCAAAAGCAAAATTTTTTTTATTGGACTGCAGTTGAAAGCATAATTAGATGTTACAGAGACTCTCGGAACTTTAAGCCATTCTTTTTTCCCTTTTTAATGTGTCAACACAAACAAGTCTAATGTTTCATTTTGCTGGCTCCAGATGTCCATTGTGAATATAAGTGATGAGCCAGTGGAGCCTGGGCTTCTAGACAAGCAACACTGGGAGTGAAAATGAATCGCACATCCTGCAGGTGCCTCTGCTGTGGGAATCTTTTCACTCTGAGGACATTTAATAGAGAGGCAGCTGGTCAAAGAAAGCCTTTAGGCTATTTCAAAGTTTCTATACAAAGCAAAACAAAGCACTTCCAAAAAAGTTTGCTTGAACGTGGAATTTTAGAAAATATGGTTATAAACACTCATTTTTATTTAAATAATCTAGTCTTTTTGTCATGGTTCAAAAATACTATTTTTAAGATTTAGTTAAAATATAGTATTTGGAGTTGTGCTGGACAGAACTTTCTGTCTGGCACTGAACTTGTATTTGAGTTAACAATAAAAATACAATGATTCTTCTTTCTTGTCAGTCATCAGTGCAGACAACCTGATTATTTTGGAATTATCAAGCTCTTTTTTAGATTAGTATTTGTGCCACAGGCTTTCAAAGGCTACCTAATGAGAGTCATATATGGAGAAGACATTGGTGTCTGACTGGGGAGAGTACTTTTCATGTTCATACTTAGCATTTGAACTACGTCTCACCACCTAATTTTCTCAATCAAGATTTGGGAGCCTCTATTGCTGAGTCTAAATTGTCTATAGAAGTACTTATAGCTACAGAATGCAGAATCAGAGAAAAGTATCCTTGGAGAGTCCTCCCTCTCCTTTTCCTCAGATGCCCTGCACCATTAAAGTGCCTGTGTCTGCCCACTTGGCCCTATGATGACTCAACTGGATTCCTCCTCTTCAAAGATCATGCATTCTAAAGTAATTTCCCTTTCCAACTTTCTGTTAACATGCTGATTCTTTTAGTACAGCTGACCACAGCAAGAGGAAAGCAAACAGATGGAGTTAATTCATGCTAAGATGAGAAAGTCTGCTTGCCTCCATGGGGTACTTGCTTCATGAAAGAGATTGGTAGGGAGGCTAAATTTATCTCTAATTTTCAGAACCTAGGAAATGAAAATTATTCATTGCAGGAAAATTATTTGAACTTTTATTTACATTTTATCCATATTTATTGAGATAAATAAGAAAATACATATATAAATTAACTTTATGTTCATCAGAAAGAAGGTAGACTGAACTATTATTGAATGATTAATACAACTAAAAAGAAAAGGTTTAATTAGAGATTTGTCATTCTTTGAATTCACTGACAAGAGAGACAGATAATAAGAAATCTATTTTATATTAAACAATTGATTTATCTAATAAACCTGGAAAACTTCCCTAAGATAATTTTTTCACTCATTATTTCATTTTCAGGTAGTTACATCTACAGAGAAGGAGTATACTGGTCACACAGGCTTGAGGTCAGAACTTAAAATAGTGAGTGTGATATGTAGTATGTGTATGTGTGTGTAGATGCACGTTGCTGGACTTTCTTTTTGTGACTGCCAGCTCCAAAATACTGACATGGAGACTTTTTATTCATTATAAAGGATTGGCCTTAGCTTAGGCTTGAGCCATTAGCTCTCTTAAATCATCCCATTTCTATTAATCTACAGTCTTCCATATAGCTCATTACTTCTCTTCCATTCTATATGTTTGACTCCTAATTCAGATTCTTCGTGAGTTCCTCTCTCTCCACAGAAGTCCTACCAATTCATTTGACTACCTGTTGGCCATTCAGCACTTTATTAAACAAGTTAGATGGTGTCTTGGCAAAGATACATCTTCGCAGTGTATAAAAAGATTATCCCACTATGTTACCCTTCTTTAGTTAAAATAAAAGGAAAGGTTTTAACTCTAGCACAGTAAGACTATATACAATAAGAATTATTTGGTAAAAAGTACATTTACAGTGTCCAGTAATTTGTATTTGGCAAATTTGGAGAAAATGTTCTATTATCTGTCCTACTTTGGTGAGTCCAAAGTTTTATGCCCAAACCATTTTCCATCATTACTTGTATTACCAGCCTAAAATTATCCACTTAGACCTATAAACATTTTCTTGATAGATAACTTAGCATTTATATCTTTCAACTTTATAAACTTTGAATCACTTTTGTAAGTTTCTTTTCTGAATTTGTTAACAAAGAAAATGATATAAGTATATAGCCTTCAACCCCGTCAGAGATGTGAGAAGGATAAAATATTACCTGAGTAAATAGGAAGTGCAGAACAAATAACTTCCAAAACTATATAAATGATAGAGACATCTGGTTATCTAGACAGGCACCAAGGCTTCTGTGCAATGTTGTGGCATTCATCTTTAGCCTAGAGGCCTAGAATATCTGACAGAATTTTCAGTGAAGCAGAACTTTGAAGAACTGTCCTACCTTGTCAAAGTTCAGTAGTTGCCTTCTTTTGTGTCCTGCTTTTCCAATTTAAACAGCTTATTGTCAAGGAAAGGTGGACCCCTTTGCCCCAAGCTTGAGTCCGTCAGCACAGGCTGGAATCTAGTTTTTACTTTGGCTCCAGCTTCTCTGGTGACTTCCAGAACAAAACTTGTGTCCTTTTTAAAGAAGATAAACCCATGTTGTGGACAAGAGCTAGAGATCCTGCAAGGCAAGTGAACAGAATGGCAGCAGCTGTGGGCCTAGCTATTGTCCTCTGCAATCAGGAGCAGCTCATGTGACAGTGGGTGTAAGTTGGAAGGAACAGTGGAACAGAGACTGGACTCAGCACTGATCTGAATGTAGTGGTGTAGGATGGTCTTCTGTCTATGTGTTACACTCATTGGTTAAATAAAGAAGCTGCCTTGGCCATTTGATAGGCCAGCCCTTAGGTGGGTGGAATAGACAGAACAGAATTATGGTAGGAAGAAGGCAGTGTGGCAGATGCCATGGCTCTCCTCTCTGAGATGGATGCTGGTTAGACTCATGCTGGTAAGCCACAGTCAAGTGACAATACACATTAATGGAGATGGGTTAAACTAATATGTGAGATTTATCCAATAAGAGGTTAGAACTAATAGGCCAGGCAGTGTTTAAATGAATACAGTTTTCTTGTAATTATTTCGGGTAAAGCTTACCGGGTGGCCAGGAGGGATGAAAAGCAGCCGGCTCCCCTAATACAACAATGTAGAAACAATATGGCTGCTGTTTCAAATCAACGTTTCAACATCCATGGACAAAGCTCATGACAAAGGGGGTGGGCTTTTAAAATCTGTTACATAATACAATAATGTATTCAGTGTATTGTGATTCAATTTTAATTTTGTATTTTTTTCTTCATAAATTTGCTACTTCAAAGATAAATATCTTACACACACACACACACACACACACACACACACACACACACACAGCCTGGAGGAGTTTTACAATTAAAAAGGGATTCAACCTTGAAAGCTAACGAGTGACACCCTATCAAGCCTCTTTTCAGGCAAGGAGTTCAATTTCTCCAGACAGTGCTGAGAAATCTCTCTTCATTCTCTCAGCATTTGGCAGGAAACTCCCCTTTCTCTTTGAATTTCTATACCTGAGCTATCTCAGATCCCTGTGTCAGAGGTTACCATGGACAGTGATCATTATCTCTTGTCTGTGTTCAGATGACAGAGGATAAGAATAGCAGTCTCCATTTTCTTTGCCCAGTCATCAGGATGCTGTCTCACACACCCTCAAAGGGTTTTTTATCAGACTCCTGTAGCAACAACAATATTTACTTATTTGCATAGCACTGAGTTTATAACCTGGAGTCACATAATGACATTTTGGTTACTAACAGATCGCCTGTGCAGCTATGGCTCCCTAGGATTGGAAAGGAACTGCAGAGCTCTTGTTGCTTAGTCACGTGATAGCCATTACACTGCTGCATACCTGTGCATTACTTGCATTGCACTGTGGTGGTGGTGACCCAAATGAAAATTATTATATGCCAATTATGTAAAAGTATAAATGGCACATAATAATCATAATAAAAAATTTTATGTTTTGGGTTTATGTATTCACTGTAATGTGCATTTTGTCATTATTTAAGGGTATGGCCTTTCTACACATTAAAAAAAAGGTATATTGTAAAACAGCATACCATATTGTTCTGGCAACACCTTGCATTTCTCATGTTCACAATAACTCTTTTAAATTAATCTTTGAAATTTTAATTTTAAATTTACTTTTAGGAGTAATTTCCCTGCATGTTTGTCTGTGCAGTATGCCTGGTGCTCTCTGAAGCCAGAAGAAGGGATAATAAAATTCCTTGGAACTAGAATTAAGGAGGTTATGAATTGCCATGTGAGAGCTGATAATCTAACCTGGGTCTTCTGGAAAAGAAGCCACAGTGTTCTTAACTGCTGAGCTATTTTTCAAGCTCATCATGTTAGCTGCATCTTTTGATTGCTTCAAGAGTCTACACTAAATCACTGACCTGTACCGTCTAAGTTTGTGTGAGTACATGATGTCAGTCAGCGGTGCTATGGCCTAACTATGCCGTGCTGAGAATTTGTCCATTGACAGGGAATGCATAATTGTACTTTCAGCTATGTCCTCATAAGATACCTTGCTAGTTTCTCATAGCAACGTCTCAGTCTCATGTGAGAAAATTAGTTCTATTTCATAGGCATCCAAACTTGGTGCTAATGTAATTGAATTTAAATTTAACCTAGATGTGATAGGATAAGCTTGCATTCACAAAGCATAATTTACACCCTAGTCAGTGATTTCAATCAGGGACTTGGGTAAGGTTGATGAGCGAAGAAAGTATTAGGAAAACAACTAAAATATATCACTAAAGTTTGAAAAACCTCCTTTTCAGTAGTAGAGTATTTGGGTGAAGTGTTAATAGCAATTAGTTGAGCTAGAGATTCTCCCATCTGTCTAGCCTTCCTCCCTTTCTGGTGTTCCATGAGCTATTAAAGTTAATGAAATACTAGAAAGAAAATCCTGTAAGGTTACTCACTTTTAAAATGATGAGTTGTATTGATATAAGAATTAGATATGAAATTCTTTTGGCCTATAATTGTACAACAGTTAAGAAGCTGTGCTATCTTGTCAAGTGTAATCCAGTTCAACATTAGTTTCCACTTTGTGTGTTGTGACAGCAGACACTCATCAGATGAGGGACGCATACCGAGAACGTGAGCTAAAGTGCTGCTGAAAACGTAGTGTCAGGATGTGCCTAAGTGATGAGGTTGGGGAATGGACACGTCTCCTCTGTCCCTGGATAGAGGATTACAGTACTCACAGCTATGCATGATCTTCAGTGACAAAGCAGAGAAAGCAATTATGTGGAAGATTGAAAAGCTCACCTGCCTTAGCCAGGACAAATTCCAAGGTAATGCAGGAGTTTCTCCAGTGAAGCTCAGTTGGAGCCTGAGGGTGGAGTTAAGCAGCACTTCAGAGGAAATAAGAATATGAACTCAGACTGAAAAAACAGTTTGGAAGGAAGCTACTCACTCACTGTCAACTTTCAGGAAAGATGAATTAGAACGGCATGGGCTAAGTGAGTAGTTACACAGAAATGTAGACTGGAAGCTCCCCCTTTCTTATCCCCCCATTTCTTTTCAACACGTGTATTGCATTGGTCATGCTTTTGAAAAATCTCTCTCCCCTTCCAACCTAGCTTCAGGTTTTGGAGTGTTAGCAACCAAACGGTCAAATCACAGAGAGAAGAATTTGGGGGTGGATAATTGAAAAGCTTGCCTGCTTATTAGGCAATAAATTACGTCCTGGGATAGATGCCAGGAAGGACCACTCCATATTGACCTCTGGACAAAAGAATGTATTATCGAGCAGTCTCTGTATGAAATCTTAACTAATGAGGAGCATGTCAAAGCACTACAGTAAGGCAGCTTTGGCGCATGGTTCCAGGGAGGGGCTGGGAGGCTGGCTCCCCCTGACAGCCGTCTGGCAGAGAAACGCTGTGTGGAACCTCTAGCTAATCACAAGCCTGTCCAGACCACTTCTCACTACAGTGGCTCATCCTCCACTGAATTGGGAAAGAGCTGCCATGTTTAAAAGGTTCTGTCAAATGCAGTGGCAGTTGCCTACATTGTGAGTGTTCCTAAAACTGAATATGAAATTTTGAATAAAATATGGTGCTATAATTAGAGGGCTAACAGTTGAATTGAATGGCAAATGTGCTTCTGTTTCTGATAGAAAAGCACAGACCAAGATTATTTATGCTATTTTGTTAAAGAGCAGAGAGGGAGGAAGAGAGAAATATTAAATTAAAACTATGTATATGTATATTAGTTGAAATGATTAATTGTCCATGCTTAAAACAAAAATGAGAAAATAATCTCATAAAGGCAAAGCTCATTAATTATGAATGCATTTGATAATCTTAATAAATATCTACAGGACAGTTGATAATGCTGAATCTCATTTAAACATTTAAGCTACCTTCAGATATGATTATTTCAGATTTGGAAAGAAGAAAGGAAGAATTAACTTTCTAATACAGTGGTTCCCAGCTGGGGGCAGCTTTTCACCCAGGGAGAAGTTGGTAATATTTGTAGATATATCAGTTTGTCTCAGATGGAGAGGGAGAGGTTGCATCAATTAAATAGAAGTAAAGAGTGCTGCAGGTCATTTGAGAATCCACAGACAGCTCCCACAATTAATTACTCAAAGCAAAATTTCTGCACTGCCACAGGTTGGACACGGTCAGTCAAGTAGTAGTCTATGCATAGTAGAATCAGGACTGGAATGGTAGACATTAGAGTAGGGTTCAGACTCTTCAGTTCTCAGATTTGCGCTCATTGGCATAGGGACCTATGTCTCCACCTCAGATGCCTCTAGGATGAGAAAAAACATTTGCACCAGAGAAAGGTGTTTGTTTCCTATTATTCCCAATACCACCCAATAGGGAATGAGTTTAAATTGAAATATAGGAAGCCAGTACATCTATTGGAATGAAAAGGGAAGCTGGCTCTGAAGTCTTTGGAAGGCTGTTGTCTGTGTGTATTGTTGGACAAGGGTTGGCACTGGTTAGTAGGGTCTCAGAGGGAAGAATGCCTTAGATACAGTTTCCTCCCAGATTGAAACCTTCCACCTAAGAGGGCTTCCAAAGGAGCAGCCTGTGAAAAGGAAAGTGAAACCAGCGGGTAGCTGAAGACAGCAGTTTGCAGGGAAGTGAAACAAAAAATCTTCTAAGGTAGAGGGAACCTCCACCCTGCAGGGAATCGCTTTAGGACAGGAAGTAAACAACTCCAAACAGCTTCAGGAAATCCCTGGAACTGACCAAAATCACTAATGAACTCCCTCCCCAAGAATATATAAGGGTTAAAAACCGTTGACAGATGTTCTCAGACAACCTGAGCTGCTTAGTAAGGTTCCCTCAGAGCAGTCTGGAAGAAACAAACTAGTTGACCTGCTTAGCGTCAACTGAACAACGTGGAAAAGACACCCTCTAACTGCTGAAGTGCCCGAAAGTTGTGCAGGTTCCAGTTTTTGTGAACTGTCATTTACGCTCCTGTAAGTAACCTCTCATTTATATTCCTATGTGTAACTGAAATAAAACTCACTGGTTCACCAAGTTAGACTTTGGTGATATCCATACTATGGTCTGTTATCAGGTCCCTGTGTGAGTAGACAGTTGTTATGTCTCCCCAGAAGCCCTGTGCTTCTGTTCTTTTCATTGAACTAGGAGGGTCCTTGGGGAGTATCTGACTGGAGATCTGCTCAGTGGTAGAGTAGTCTGGCATGTTGTGGCTGGAGATCTGCTCAGTGGTAGAGTAGTCTGGCATGTTGTGGCTGGAGATCTGCTCAGTGGTAGAGTAGTCTGGCATGTTGTGGGTGGTTTGGGGGCAGTGCTCTGAGTTCAAATCCCAGAAGTGATGGAGATTGGAGCTTTACTTTCTCCTTTTATTTCAACTATGAGTAAATTCTAATACATATCATACAGGATATGCAACATAGAAAAGAAGATCCCAAGGGACAAAACTGCAGCTTTAATCACTTAACACTGCATGAGACAATGCTAACACTGTGTCTATTAATGCCAGTTAGATCCCATAGTACAGCCCTTCTGTGGACCCTAGCCACAGTGACTGGCAAATAATATAAGGCTAGAAAAGTTTAAACAAATTAAAAAAAAAAAGAAAAGGAGAAACCAAAGACGTTTATCACCTTTCCACTGTAAACCACGCAAGAAAACAAGCAAAATGGAGGAGAACAGCTTTTGTCTTGTGTTGGCTCACAGGCTCATCAAATGCTTTAGTTCTGCTATATGGATTTGTTGATTTTGAGTCTGGAGCAGGGTAGCAGCTTACAGTTGGGGCCACATGCTCAGTAGAACATGTCTGTCAGAAACAATAGAGAGAAATGACAGATCTAGGGTCCCAACATCACGTTCAACACCCTCAATAATCTAATTTCTTCCTACTGGAGCCCCCCCCCATGGTTCTACATCCTCCTAGGAGCTCCAACTGGCTGGAGGTTAACTTTCAGCACAGGGGCTTCTGGGGGCTTTCAAGATGAACAAAAGAACTAGATGTGTGTGTGTGTGTGTGTGTGTGTGTGTGTGCGCGTGTGTGTGTAGGGATGAATTGTTTCTCTAAATCCTTGAATTTGAGGACTTTGGAAATGGCCTTAGCATAGCCATGCATTGCAAGTACATCGTCATGCACAGAAAACACGTTAGATTCCATCTTAGCAGGTTGAGGGGATTCCGTCACTTCAGATGTTTCTTATTTTATAGAAAGAATGAATTTCTGTGACATTCATTTAGAAGCTGGAAAGACTACTGTAAGCCTGGCATTGGATAGGGATTGGGGATATTGGCATTTCAAGGAGGGGACATTTCAAGTCAGAGTTCTTTCATCAGCAGGAGGTTGCTGTTGGTACAATTGCTTGGCAAATAACATTGCTTGTTGTATGACATTTTTCTAACAATCTCTAGCTTAAGATTTTTTTTTTACCAGAAGTTATTTTCTTGAGGTTACTTTAATAGTGAAGTCTAAAAAACAAACAAATGTTTCTTTCATCTACCCATGAGCATTTTAAAATAATGCTTTTTATCATTCTCGTTTACATGGGAGAAAATCTAGAAAGAAATAGGGAAAACGAAAAGTAGTTGGTGTAGTTTGAATGAGAAACGCCAACCAAGAACTTGGACACTTGGTCCCCACTCTGGTGCAGTTTGTGGGCAGTGCCGCAGCCTTGTTAGAGGCAGTATGTCACTACGGGTGGACATTGAGAGATATTCGCCTCATTCTACTTCTGGTTTTCCTCTTCCTATTTCCTGTGTGTGGGTGAGAATGTGATATCTCAACTTTTTTTTCTTCAGCTCCTGAAAGGAGCACCTAACATAGGTTTTAATAAAGAAAGGGACATAAAGGAAATCAAGCTACGTGGCTCCCACCACAGACAATTAATGGTGGAAGTGTGGTTGGACTCCTGTGTGTGTGAAAAAGCTAACAGCTGGAATAGCTGTTCGAAGCAGATTTTTGCCTTGAGTTTCTTTTCATGGTACCTGTGTAGACTTTTCTCCCTCCTCCGCCCCATCCCACAAAAAAGTTTGGCTCATTTCTATATGGAAAGTTTTGCATTATTATATAGTTCTGTATTTCAGCATCAATTCTTCAGAAGGGTGGATATATTAGAGTGTGCTCTGTGGACTCCTGGGGGCCCTAAAAATGCTTTCAAAGGGTTTGGAGGATCAAAGCTTTCCTTTTAACACCACCAAGGATATCACGTTTGTTTTCACTCTCTTTCCCACACCCGGGTCCTGAAGAACTGTTCACAGGCTGTGTGATGTTATTCTGTTACCTGCCCCTTCATTATGCTTCTAAATTCATGTGTGAACATATCCACTTGAGCTTTGTGTCACTGCCATACCCCACCCAAGTTCTTTGAGTTTTGAGTAGAAGTTTTAAGAATATGGAATGACCGACTCATTTTGGGTAGGTGCTTCTACAACAGGCTGGGATTTCTCACAAGTTGAGTTTCCTTAAGACCTTTTGTTTCCTTTTCAGCAAGTTCCCTTTCCTTATTTTAGTGTGCAGGGGCATACATAGATCCTGCAAGTAAATGAAAAAAATCTTTCCTTATTTTAGTGTGCAGGGGCATACATAGATCCTGCAAGTAAATGAAAAAAATCTTGCTAGAATATATGTTATATGATCCAAAGACTAAAGTCTGAAGTGAAATTACAATAGAACCAGAATTTATCAGTGTTATTGTTTTGCATCTTTTTTTGTGTGTGTGGGGGCGTTGAGATGGGGTTTCACTTTGAAGTCCTAGCTACCCCAGGAACTTACTCTGAAGACCAGTCTGGCCTCAAACTCTGAGATCTGCCTCTACCCTGATTAAATGAATGTGCCACCAGTGCCCGGCTTCTTTTACAATTTAATCAGTTTATATCAAAGAATACCATGAAGAACCAGTTCAAATAATAATAGATATATTTGGCCATTTACAGGGAGGCTACGGAAATCCCAGTCTTTACCCGGTCAGGGGCAGATAATATTTAAATTTCTAAAACTTCTGCAACTCTAAGAAAGTTGGGAAGTCTATGAGCCCCAAGAAAACAGGAGTTGCCCAGGCAAAAGGACCCCAAATGACCTTACTTTAATGCATCTCTGCTAACTATGTATGGCACACCTATCTTTTCCTAAGCAGTCTAGAGAGATCTGGAACCCGAATTATATCCTTGTTTACCATAAAAATAAACATATACTGAGCAATCATCTAGTGAATTCATATCTAAAAACATCTTTGTTTGAAAGAGCCCACACAATTGAATTTTCATGAGTTGCATAGGTAATTAACACTACCCACCTGCATTCCTTGAATAATTTAGATGATAGGTCTCTATTCTCCTCGGAGCAACTAAAGTTTTGTACATGAGGGGGCAATAATTTATTCAGAAAGAGATGTCTGCACAACAAATTCATCATAATTATAGAAATAATTACTTTTCCCAAGAAGTGGTGGACTTATTTTGTATCATTCTTTCTGTGTGGAACATGGACAGCTTGTTCTGAGGAATTGCAGTCTCATATTTAATTTTTGGCCCACTCCAGACCTTCTTTATTCAGAAGAGAAAATGGAAAATGCGTGGTTATGTTGTTGTAGACGTGAAATGTGCACGGACCACAAAGAGTGACATGAAACTGGAAAAGATGACTTTCTCTGTCTTCTGATTTGTATGATTGCTTTTGTTTTTAGAGTATGGAATTCAAAGAATTACAGTGATTACATCCTTAAGTTCTTGGCACATTATCCTCACTTTTTATGACCCTTTGTTTGGTTTTGTTGTCACATTTCTCTTTAATGTTGATTCTCTTCAGGAGTTTTCACCGAACTCTAGTATCTCGGAGAAAACAATAAAGTCCTTGGAATACAGCATGTTCCTTTATGTAAGGATTATTTTAATGACACTTTGTTTTAAAGCTCACTTCAGTCTTACCCTTCTTACTCAATATCGTGCTTTAAGCATTCTATTCATGTTTCAATAAAATATGTGTATTTCCTCCAACTGCTGTATAGAGCTCCACAGACTGCACCTGATTTATGTCAGCTCTTTGCCTGCTCCACAGTGCACATCAAACCCAGCATCTCACTGGTAGGTGTCACAGCTCCAGAGGCAGTGAGACCTCAGAGAATGGAGCCAATAAACGATGGATACAAAAGTCTCAGCCACAGCCGACTTTATTCAGATCCTGGGACAATTTATATTCTGAGTGTTAATGAGGATCCCATGAGTGAAGTTCTCATGAGCTCAAGCTACAAACTCAGAGACAAGTCAAGTGGTCAAAACAAAAAGAACACTTACTCCTGTCTGCTGCGACTGGGAGGAGGGCAAAAACACATTCCAAGAACAATTGTGTGTTTTGAAGAGAATGAGGTTATAAGGTTCCTGCCTTGTTTTCTTGGAGGGTTCTCACACACACTCTTATTTCGCCCCTCATGACTCCATCCCTGGCCTGTGTTCCAACAGGTAGGTATTTTGTCCTTTATTTCAGAATTTAAAATACCCAACGATAAAAAATTTTTGCTGTTTTATTTACTTTGTGTCCCTGGTATTCAGAAGATTATTTACAGGGGAAATTTGATTTTTTTTTAAATTGAAACACTGACTTCCTTTTGTCTAATGAATTAAAACTGCTTCAGTATTAACTTAGAGAATCCTGTGACTCCATAGCCTAAATTAGCTTTTTTATACAGACACTCTCATGGTAAGCTGAAATGCAGTTAGCGCATCTAATTCGCTGACCATCAAGAATGTAGCAAAGCTGCACACTGTAGAGTATGTACAGTACTCTCTGATATAGCAGGTGGATTGGGGCTGTGGAACTGCTGACTGACATCAGGACATCTCTGGGTGTTTGGTATCCTGGGAAAGAGCAAAATTAAACGGTTCCTTCTGAATGTGAATGCTCTTATACCGTTGTAAACTCGACAGATCATCAATTGCACCACTGTATGGAATCCATAGCTACAATAGCCAATATTTTACTGCAGAAGCATCAGTAACACTTGCCATTCCCCCACTTCCCTGCTTTTCTGACTTATTGTGAGCAGAGATACCTCAATGAGCCTTTACTTTTGTCATTTGTTATTCTGCTACTGGTACTTAGTGTCATGTGACTCTCAGAGGTGACTAGTAGTGATGGCAAGACAAGTGGCTTAGGCTTTGGGTGGGAGACTCAGTCATCAGATGAAACCATTGGCTCCTCAACCATCATGCCCCGCCTTCTCTCAGTGCCTGCTTTCTAGCCCACTGCCTCCCGTAATGCGCAAGTCCTGAAAAAGCCTCAGATGGAGGATAGTGAACATTGATTTATCATTCCCAAGAGTATTATGGTCTTCTCCATATTTTAGAACACAATCTTAAATCTTTATCCTATGAAGATTGTGTATGCTTCATAGAACCAGCAGCAAACAAGACATTCACAAGATGTTTACAGGAGACATTTTTCCTGTTGCTTTCAAATATTAAAAAATCCAAATGCCAAAAGAGCTTATTGTTCAGAGCACCATCGGCTGAATTATTCCTAAGGCGCTGGCTGAAGGAATATGTCTGGATTTATGCAGTGGGAGAGACTGCTTCAATTTCTGGCTTGAACCTGATCGATGCAGTAAGTACTCAACATGGCAGAACATAATCTTCAACTCTCCCACTGTGCTCTAATTTATTAAAAGTAAATTCAGGATCTATATTGCTAAGCATCGTCACTAGTGTAGGGTTAATTATATAAGCTTCAAAATGCGCTAGCCGTCTTCACAGATACATTAGTAGTTGGCATAGACTAATGGAAGAAAACATTTGCTCACAAACTGACAATTCCTGGGAGTCAGGTGTACATAGAAAATGTAGTTTCCACATCCATTCTTTAGCTCAAACACTAATTGGTTTGTAGTTTGATCACAAGAATTGATACTGTTGACCTCATTAACTTCAGTGTATCATGACAGGCTAAAAATTTGCAGAAAAAAAATAAATGCATAAATTAAGAATTAGACCTTGCAAATATTCTGTTTTCTTGAAAGCTCAATTAGGAGAGAAATGTCAATTTTATTGCACAGGCTTTTTAGGGACTAGTTTTGCTGTAAGCTGACATATACTTTGAAGTAAAAGTCTTGTGCCTGACAGTTTTTCACATAGTTTTAAAAAAAATGATATGGGATTTGGGTTTCTTTATTTTCATTATTACTTTTATTCTTCATACTTCTATTTTGTTTTAGTTGTTGCCTAGATTTTGGGATCACATAAAGATGTCCATTGAGTTAATAGGATATGGAGAGTGTGTGTCATCTTATGGAAAATGTTAATACTCATTTTTAAATTTTTTTCTCTTCTCATTCTTACTTTCTGTGTACCTGACATTTAAGGCCATTTTGTCTTGTTTTCGTTTGGTGTCATTTTATTTGAATTACTTTTTTACTCTTAGTGAAAATTTGAGGAAAAAAAAAGTTGTATTTCCTGTAATTAGTGACGAAGATACAGATATTTCACAGAATGATACATCAGAGGAAGTTTTTCAATTCAGAGTTGCTGTATGTTGGGCACAAACCCTGGGAGGTACCTCATTCCCCTGTGGAGGCCCATCTCCCTCACAGTCCTCATCTCCAAGTTCCCTCGCCTCAGACCTCTGCGGTCAGTGCAAATGTTGACTCTGTTTTCCCCCTTTACACTGACCTCCCCTGTTGCACTTGAAGCCTCTTGAATTGAATATAACTATTTATAATACTGGATAGTGGGTGAAGATGATGCTAAGTTGGAGAGGTGGTTGTTACTCAAGCATGAGGACCTGAATTTGACACCACTATCCAATTTTTAGAAAGCTAGACAATGAATATTTTGATCTTAATCTGTTAATTAAGACAGACAAATTTGTGATGCTGTGAAAGAAAATGGCCCCCAAAGAGAATGGCTCTGTTAGGAGGTGTGGCCTTGTTAGAATAGGTGTGGCCTTGTTAAAATACGTGTGGTCTTGTTTGAGGAAGTGTGTCACTGTGGAGGTGTGCTTGAGGTCTCATATGTGCTCAAGATACTGCCCAGTGCCTCAGATCACTTCCTATTGCATGTGAGTCTAGATTTAAGAATGTTCAGCTCCTTCTCTAGCACCACATCTGCCTGCATGCTGCCTTGCTCAATGCCATGATGATAATGAACTAAACCTCTGGACTGTAAGTGATCCACTACAATTTAAGGTTTTCCTTTTTTAGAGTTGCCGTGGTCATGATGTCTCTTCACAGCAATAGTAATCCTAAGTATTACTGTGATAGACTGGGCCATGTTTTGGGGGAAGATTGTAGAAAGACTTTGGAACTTTAGGCTGGAAGAACCATTGAGTGTTAAGAGCTCAGTGGCATATTCTTTAGAAGTTTGGAACATGAGAGCAGTGCAGAATAGAAGCCCGGCTTGTGACGTTTCAGAGGGAAGTTTAAAGACTTTACTGGGTCCATTTGTTATTTTGAATTAAGATTCTGTGGTTCTGGTTACCTGGTTCTTAAAAATTAGCTGTGATTAATAAGACAATATTATTATTTACATAATAATAGCAAATATAATATAATTATTTTAATAATAATAAAAATGGTAAATATTAAAATAACAAGAAATTTTGCTGTTCTGGGTTACTTGATGCTGGTTTCTGGAGCTAAGAAATTAGTGGTGATTCAGAAGAGATCAGCATTACCGAGATAAAATCTTCTGTAAAGGGTTTCCTGAGAGCACAGGGAAACTGTGCTGTAGGAGCGGTCAAGGTTGTACTTCCTGCTGGCCAATGGACTTGGTAAAGGATGAGAGTCACCCAGGTGATACTGGTTTGGAAGTCATGAAGGAGTTGTGGAGAACAGCCAAGGCTTCCCACTATTTGAGTCCAGGATTGGCTTCCGAAGGTGCAGCCCCAGTGGAAGTTGAAGATCCTGGATTGTGCAAAGAAGTTGAGGCTTGCCAGCATGAAGAGAGCCTATGAGAGGCTATTGATGGAAGGGCAGCCCAGTTGCAGCAGAAGAGCCAGTATTTTGGAGATGCCAGTACCATGGGATGATCAGAAAGAACAGTAGCAGCAGTAGAGGTAGAGATAGTTGGAACCTAGAAGACAAGTTGTGTGTGATGCAGAGGGTGGAGCTGGAGAATGAGCCAAGCCCTTTGGAGGAGTCCAGAAGATTGCGAGTGAATTCCAAATAACTGGACATTGAGTTATTTATACTGTTGGACTTTGGTTTTGCTTGATTCACACTGTGATGGTGCCCCTTATTCTTCCCTCTTGAAGGTTTTTGAATTTTAAAGGAGACCACAGATGAAAGGCTTGAACTTTTAAAAGAGATAGGATATTTTAAATAGACTGAAATTTTAATGTGTTTGAATGTGTAAAGACTGTAGGAACTTTTGAAATTATTTATGATTTTAATGTGAGATCTTGGGTATGAATAAGAAAGGAAGGGTTGTGGCTAAATAGTGATGAGTTTGTGTGTCAAGATGACAAGGGGTCAGTTGTACTGGTTTTATGTGTCAACTTGACGCAAGCTAGAGTCATCAGAGAGGAAGAATCTTTTCTTGAGGAAATGCCTCTATGAGATCCAGCTGTAAGGTATATTCTTAGTGATCGATGAGGGAGGGAGGACCTAGCCCATGGTGGGTGGTGACATCCCTGGGCTGATGGTCTTGAGTTCTATAAGAAAGCAGGCTAAGAAAAGCCTCAGGAAGCAAGTCAGTAAGCAGAACTCCCCCATGGCCTCTACACTATCATGATTTCCTTCAATGACTGTGATAGGGAAGTGTAAGCCAAATAAGCCCTTTCTTTCCCAACTTGTGTTTTGGTTATGGTGTTTTATCACTGCAATAGAAAACCTAACCAAGACAAAATTTATTATTATTTTCTTTTTAAGTAAATATAGTAATTTTTCTCTTTTCGACTTGGTTTTACAGTACAAAATCTCATTGTATTCAAGGCTGGCCTGGAATTGGTTATCGCCCTGCTTCAGGCTCCCAAGTGCTGATATCATAAGTATATGCTATCATAACTAACTAGCAAATTAATTTTATTATGTGTGTGGGTGTTTTGCATATATATATATACATGTATGTATGTATGTATGGTGTGGGAAGTTCTTCTGTCTATGTGTTGCTTTTATTGGTTAATGAATAAAAAAACTGCTTTGGCCTATGATAGGGTATAATAGAGCTAGGCATGGAAAATTAAACTGCTGGGAGAAAGAAGGTGGAGTAGAAAGATGCCATGTAGCTTTGGAGGGGACAGACATGCCAGAAACATGCCGGTAAGCCACAGCCATATGGTGATACACAGATTGATGAAGATGGGTTAGTTTGGATAAGGGCTAGCTAAAAGTATGCTTAATCTACTGACCAAACAGTATCACAAAAATATATAGTTTCTGTATGGTTATTTTGGGTCTGAGCAGCCAGGAACAAACAAGCAGTCTTCCCCCAATGTATGTATGTATGTATGTATTAATATAGCTCTGCACCATTTGCATGCCTGGTGCCTATGGAGGCCAGAAGAGGATGTTGCATCCCCTTGACATGGAGGTAAAAGAGTTGTAATTGGCTTTGCGTGTGCTGAGAATTGATCCTGAGTCTTCTGAAAGAACAGAAAGTGCTCATAACCACTTAGCCATCTCTTTAGTCCCAGAAATTAATGTTCTAAGCTTTCATTTTCCATCATGAAAGTAGAAAGGGCCATTTGAAATTTAAGAGCAAAGGTTAGAATAGATAGCTCACTAAACAGGACTTCTAGAATTCTTTACTAACAAGGACTAGACCATAGTTTCTTGTGAAATTCTGATGTAGGTTTTCAGATATTTTTCTAGAATCAAGATCTCAGAACTGTTTGGAGGAAGAAGTTAAACTCAGCATAGTCTGAGTGTCATCACAATTTTGACAAGAAAGTAGCAAAATTGTGCTTTCAAATCAATCCCCACTAAAGCTATAAAAGCAGAACTGCCTCAGGCATGGATGTGTGGATGACTTTTCCTGTTGTTCCCCCCCTTTCCCACAAGAATCCAGGAGATCATTCTATCTGGCTGTGAATCTCTGTGATACTAGCACTAGCGGTGCCTACACAGCTACACCAGGGAGGGATCCTCGGGGCATGCAAGTATCCATCCCATTAAGGGGACAATTTCTCTTGTGTCTTACCTTGTACACAGGTGTATAATTGTTTAGTTTGAATCTTCACATTTCAGCTTCAGGTTGTAAAACAGAAACAGGGTTTTAATGCTTTTGTGATCAGAAGGTCTTATTGAAGATGGAGAATATTACTATCCACATCAAAATGTTGTTGTGGATATTCTCAGTCATGGATGAAGCCATTTGTAAAGGTGACTCCTCACCATCCATTGTGCTCTGTCCTAAGATGACCACATGCAGGAATGTCCAAAGAGAGTCTCTAGTATTGATATAGCTACACCGATCATTCCATTTATTCCAGAGGAAGACAACATAGCGACTTATACCCACACAGTACCTAGTAAGCAACTGGATGCAAATAACCTTCTTCATCCTCTTTCTTCCAACCTGTATTCCCTACCACTAACTGTCAGTAAACCTCACAACTGTGACTCCACAGCCAAGAGTTTTATTGCCACTTTGCTCTGTGTTGTTACATGATCTCATAGAGCCCATTCTAACATCGAATTCATTATGATTTAGGATGACCTCGAATAATTAAACCTTCTGTGTGGCTATGGGACAAGTCCAGTTCAGGCACCCTCTCCTCTACTGCCCAAGGACCTAGCTGGGGACATTCCCTTGGACACCTGGGAGCCCCTCTAGAACCAAGTCTCTTGCCAACCCTAAAATGGCTTCCTTAATTAAGATATCTTCTTCCCTGCTCCCATATCAGCTGATGGAGGAAGGTCATTGGCTAGTAAAGAAACTGCCTCGGCCCATTTGATAGGCCAGCCTTTAGGTGGGTGGAGTAAACAGAACAGAATGCTGGGAGGAAGATGAAGTGAGCTCAGACTCGATAGCTCTCCTCTCTGGGGCAGATCCGATGAAGCTCCAACCCAGGATGGACGTAGGCTAGAACCTTCCCGGTAAGCGCACCTTGGGGTGCTACACACATTAATAGAAATGGGTAATTTCTATTAATTAGCCATTAATTAATTAGCTAATTAATTAATTAGCCGGTGTAAAGCTAGAGCTCATGGGCCAGGCAGTGTTTAAATGAATACAATTTGTGTGTTATTATTTTGGGGCATGAGCTAGCCAGGCAGCCAGGAGCTGGGTGGCAGGAACGCAGCCCGCAGCTCCTACTACAATCCGCCCTTCCTCTATCTCAACCATCCCACTCCCCCAAGCTCTCCCCTATCCTCCCCCTCTCCCCCTTCCCCACCCCCACTCCCATGCTTCCAACTTTTGCCTGGCAATCTTGTCTGCTTCCAATTTCCAGGAGGATCTATACATGTTTTTCTTTGGGTTCACCTTCTTATTTACCCTCTCTAGGATCACAAACTATAGGCTCAATGACCTTGGCTTATGGCTAGAATCCACTAATGAGTGAGTACATACCATATTCGTCTTTTTGGGTCTGAGTTATCTCACTTGAATATTACTATAGAACCTTTGTCTGGCGACGGATGGAGATAGAGACAGAGACCCACATTGGAGCACTAGACTGAGCTCCCAAGGTCCAGCTGAAGAGCAGAAAGAGGGAGAAGATGAGCAAGGAAGTCAGGATCATGAGGGGTTCATCCACCCACTGAGTCGGCGTGACTGACCTAAGGGGAGCTCGCCAAGGCCAGCTGGACTGGGACTGAAGGAGCATGTGATCAAACTGGACTCTGAATGTGGCTGACAGTGGGGGCTGAATGAGATGCCAATGATAACTGCACTGGGATTTGATTCTACTACATGTACTGGCTTTTTGGGATCCTAGTCTGTTTGGATGCACACCTTTCTAGACCTGGATGGAGGTGGGAAGGCCTTGGACTTCCCATAGGGCAGGGTTCCCTGTCCTCTCATAGGACTGGAGGGGGAGGACGAAGGGGGAGTGGGGGAGTGGGAGGGAAATGGGAGGAGGTGGAAAATTTGAATTGTATTATTCAAAAAATAATAAGCAAAAAAAATAAAATGTTTGAATAAAAAAAAAAACAAAAAATCTGCATACACCTCCCAGGTGCTGAGACTCTAGGCTTGTCTCATTAAGCCTTATCTAGGTTGTACCATGCAGAGGAGCAAACCCAGGACTCCATGCATGCTAAGCAAGTACTCTACCAACTTAGCTGCATCCTCAGCCTTAGGCAAGGGTTTGACAGAGGGAATTACAGTTACGTGAGGTCACATAGTTGGGCTCTAATCCAGTCTGACTGGTGTCCCTGTACGGACGAGAGATATTAGGAATGTGCTCGCAGGTAGAAGAGTCCCTGAAGGGGGATCGCGAGAAAACAAACCCATAAGCACTTTGATTTTGGACTCCTGGGATTGGGAATTAGGAGAAAATAGATTTTTCTTGTGGCAGCCTAGCAGATTAATGTAAACTCTGAATGAGGGTTGTATTTCTTTTTTATTGTGAAAATCACCACTCACTCATAGAAAACTAACATTTGATCTAGAAAGTAATTTAATGTTAATGTTGGGGAGAGGCTGTTTAACATTTTCATGGTCGTGCCCTCCCTGCTCAGCAGCTAAAAGGTAGGAGAAGGATCTCCCACTATTACTCTGCATGCATTTTTCTTTACTCACCACAGATACTGTTGAGCAATTTTCTATTTTTCATTGAGCACACAATCACTTTAGAATCCTTTTAAAAAATAAATTAAGAAAACCTTAAACATTAAAAACCTAGGCAAACCCTTTTTGTTGCTTAGGTTAATATATTGGTTCAATTTCTAAGAAGAATGCTTAATTTTCTACTCTTAAACAGGCCCTAAAATATTATCATTTAAATAGAACCTGGGGCTTAACAGTAAAAACCCTTCATTCTTGTTAGCATGTGGGTTATAAATATTTAGAAGTATTCCATATAACAGCTATTTATTTTGAAATGCTTTAATCTTGTCTAGTTCTTAAGTTCTTTAAGACTTAATCATCTCTCCTTTAATCTATAATAACATATATTAATGGGGAATTTAACTGTCTTATGTTTGGTTCTCGGTAATCTCTGTTTTTCTTTTCGTTTTCCTTAGTGAGTTCAAATGCATCTCTCACTGTACTTTTGCTCATGTCTTCTGTCAGTGATGAATTCTAGCAGTACCTATCTGAACATGGTGCGTAAATACAGAGTATCAAAACACATAATTCACTGACTTATTATTTTGAGTTCCTTTTGCTTGCAGCTTCACTGAGCATATCCTAGTAGCAGTTTCCATATGAGGAAAATGCAGAGTTAGCAACACAGCATCTTAGGAGCATCTGAATATATTGTGCTAAAAAGAGCTCTTCACTCGTAAGAGTTTGACACGCTTGGTCCACAAAGGGAAATTTCATTTTTGTCATTCTTGAAAGCAGGGCAGGAATAACTGGTAAACGATCATGAGGTTAATAACTTCATTTTGATAAATAGTCAATATTCTTTCTATGTGAAGGCACATGGTACATTTGAAAATCCCTTACACTGGGCTGGAGGACAGCTCCACTGGTAAAGTGCTCGCTGAGTAAGCATGGGGGAGTGAGTTTGGCTCTCCAGCATCGCAGCACTAGCTCAGGAGGTTCTGGCATGTGTTCGCTGCAGACAGAGGGAGAGTCAGTTTTCTTTAATGACATGATCCCCTATAGGTCTACCACGTGTCAGGGCAGGCCTTCCTTCCAACAGTAGTTGAAGAAGACAAACTGGACTCTTTGAGACAAAAAGGAAAAAAAAGGTCAAAGTTGGGTGGTAAAGAAAGGTGAGAATGAGAGGAGTATGGGCAGAAGTAGTGTTTGGACAGTGAATACAATCAATGTACATTGCATAAAATTCTCAAAGAACCAATAAGCAGTAAGCTAGGACTTTGGAATGTGGGTGACAGTTGTATGGCTGGGGCAGACTGTGGGGGCACTGGCAATGAGACCATGGTTTATCCCTACTGCTTGTTCTGGCTTTTTGAAACCCATTCTCTTTGGAGATATACTTTGGTCAGCCTAGATATTGGGGGGGGGGGTGCTTGGTCCTGACTCAAAGCAATGTGCTAGACTTCGTTGACTCCCCATGGGAAGCCTTACCCTCTCTGAGGAGTGAATGTGGGATGGGAGGGGGGAAGGTGGAGGGAAGAGGGGAGGGAATGGGAAATGAATTTGACATGTAAAATGAGAAAAGATTGTCTTTTAAAGAATAAATTAAAGAAATTATAGAAAAAAGTGATGATTACATCATTGTGTGGGTATAAAACCAGGAATGGTAATGACGATCTTAGAGACTCCCCTAACATGGAGTCCTGCTGAGTTACCAAGATCCAGGGTCAGCAAAAGACCCCATTTAAAAGAATAAACAAAAAGCAATAGAGGAGAACACTTGATGTCAATCTTTGGCCTCTATGCTCACAGGAACATAAGCACGCATGTGCACACTGAGTAATAATAGTTGCAAAACACCAAATTGCCATTGTTTTGTTCTCCTTTAAGAAATCTAGCAAGGCCTTAGAGAATTAAGGTCTTCAGACATTTATCTGATATTCCCTAACATATGAAACATATCCATTTTATCACTAACTGATAAATTGAATCAATTGAAGAAACAAAATTAAATTTTGTCTGTTATCTGGTAGGTTCTTAAAGATTCCTGTGTGAAAAGCTCAGTTAATGAGCATTGTGCGAAATAGTTTGGTTTATTAGATGATGATTTACATGCTAATTTCTTTTTGAAGAGCTGTATACATTTTCCTTTTTAAGAGAAAATAATTACGTATAGAATATTTTAAGATGATGTGAGTGATGACCAATTAGGAAGACAGGGTCTTAAATACATATCATAAAAGAAAACAAAAATGAATCATGAGCCCTGAAGTCCTAGTTCTTCGTTAAAGAACTAGAATCAAAAAACCTTACCAGTTCAGTTTTTGTTGTTGTCATCGGTTTGTTGTTCTTGATGTTGCTGCTGTTGCTCCAGGTCTGGTCTTCAGCTTTCACCCTCCTGGCCCCACCTCACAGGTTCTTAGCTTGCTGAAATGCTTAGTCTATCCTGTTCCAACTTTCTCTGACTGAGTCTTAGTAAGAGGAAGGGTCAAGACTTGGGGCCATGCCTCAGTCATTTTTATATAACGTTGTATAATGATATTTTAGTGGTATGAGTTTTCATGCAAGTAAATGTATGTAAGTGTGCATGTATATTTGTATTTAAATTGGTGCATGTGTTGTTTGTGGCTCTATGTACACCAGAAAATGATGTGTGTCCCATTCTATCATTTTCTCACTGATCCTGGAGTCAGGCTGGTATCCAGCAAGCCCAAGTGATCATTCTGTCTTCACCTTCCACCCTCTTCCATGGAGCTGTGGATACAGGCAAGAGAGCATTTGGACACACTCAACTTTTTATATGGGTGCAGATGTCTGAACTAAGGTCCCCTTACATGCATAGCAAGGACTCCTAACCAATGACTCGTCTCTCCAGCCAGGTATGTCAGGCATAGTCAGAGTATGATGTGGGTAGGTGTTTTATTAACATCTTGTGATTACTTCATTTACACGCAATGAAAAGACATAGATTCCGGAATGTGAATACCTAACCTGTCATCTGGTGATGGAGATTGGACCTGCTGAAGCTGACAGTGTGTCAGATGCTAGAGGCTTAGCTACTTTCTAAGTGCAGACCCTAGACAAAATCCAAAGGAAAGATATCTGGAGCTCTGCCAAACACTAATTCATAACACATTAGTTAAAAAATTATACACTTTTATGGCAAAGGTTAAGGAAGCCTGCATATTAAAACAAAACTTGATGGATGTTTCGAAGGGCACGTTTGTGCTCAAAACTGTGAAATGCCACCACCTCCATCTTCTTCATTACCAGAAAGCCCTCCTCCTATAATAGGTTGGAACACTTGTGTTTTGATCTTTCAGGAGTCTTCCAAATACATTTTCTAAATTTTCAGAAATGGCCATCTGTCTTTTAGATGAGGGATATTTCCTGGACACAAAAGGAATATCTAAAAGCATTCTTGAGGAGGTTTTTTTCCCCATGGTTTTAAGAGATCTATTTGTGAACAGCAATTGCAAGCCATGATGCCTTTGAGGATGGTAGCTGGGACAAAATTTCCACTTTGGCAAAGACTCTCATCTCATTTTTCCAATTTCCCTAACGCTTTTCAGTCTGCAGGTATTTGAGTCCAGGTTTCTGCTTTATCTGCCTTCAAGCCACAGGATACAAATGCTAGGTGCATTGTGCATGATAGATCCAACAAGTATTTGTATAAATGTCATGCTGCATGTAAGTGACAAGGGTTTCAGTATGTTTTGGCATGAGATGAAGCATTAATTAAAAGACGTACATACAAATGAGTTGAGGGAAAACATTTGCTGTCAGGGTGTTCGGGAAAATGACCATAATAAAGATTGTTGGCATTTTTGTGACCTATAAATGCTATATGGAGCTTTACCAAAACATCCACTGAGGTCAGAGGCAGTGGAGATTAACTAATGAGTACTTAAACTCCTGGCAAAATGATTCATATTAAGGCTTCAAAAAATAAATCACTATTTACTGATGCAGAATGGATTACATGGTTATTGCAAGCCACAGCATATGAGAATGTAATATCATTCATAAAACACTGAATAGAATGAATCCATTTATCTGGTCATTATTTTTCATGTCCATTCTTTTTCTAATTAGCAGGACAAATGTTTATATTAAAAAGCCAGGATGCTCAGGTGAGAAAAAAAAGAATCTATCTTACAGAGAACTGAACAACAGTTTCAAACCATTAGTAATTTTTTAATATTTAGTGCATCCTTCTCCAGATGAAAGTTAGATCCCATTAGAATGAAGTGGTCTCTCCTGCTCTTTGAACTGTTCTTGGCAAGACTGGAGATACTGATTTGAATAAAAATATTTATAGGATAACTTTTGATGAGAAAATGATAAAATAGGCTGGCTTTGTTACTTTGAATAGTGATCCTTCAATTAATCTTTATTTTGCAATTGAGTGTAAACTGTCTTCTAGTATCACATTATGTTCCTTAGGTACTCCATAGTTTTCAGATTCAGTAAATCTCAAAAGAAAAGATTAGAGACACATTGGTGTCTACCTCCATATTCCGTGGATCCTCTTTTCCCTCTAATAATGCCTCTGGTTCTTGTTCTCTCTCTCTCTCTCTCTCTCTCTCTCTCTCTCTCTCTCTCTCTCTCTCTCTCTCTCTCTCTCTCTCTGTGTGTGTGTGTGTGTGTGTGCTTTTTAGTGTTAGTAGTATGGCACTTTGGTCTGTCTTTGTATCTCTATATTCATCTAAACTTAGTAAATTTGTCCCCCCACACAGACTTGACTGATGATTGAGAACCAGCTCTGATTTTAGCAGTGATGTTAAGAATTGGGTGGATGGTAATAAGAGGCCGAAAGAATACAAGCATTGTATTTCAACAAGAATATGGCTCTAGTTTTACTGTGGTAACTCAGTTTTCTGTGGACAAATTATTTCTCTATTCTTTAGATGCAATGATCGTTTCTCATGTCTTATCTCTAGAGAGCAAGATCCTAAATCCAGTTATTGTGTGCTGAGCATCACTGTCTACTTATCTTTTCCAAGAATCACAGTAACAATTCCAAACACCTTTTTTTCTACCCAGGCAGTGAACTGCACACATGGCAGGTGTGTGTACTCTTTCCAACTGAGAAGTACTAGAGAGAAATTATCAAGTCTGTGTCTTCTGTCTAGACCAGTGGTTCTCAACCTGTGGGTCGTGACCCCTTTGGGGTTGCACAGATATCCTGCATATCAGATATTTACATTACAATTCATAGCAGTATCAAAATTACAGTTATGCAGTAGAAATGAAATAATTCTATGGTTGGGCTCACACAATGTGAGGAACTGTATTAAAGTGTCACAACATCTGGCAGGTTGAGAACCACTGGGCTAGACCTATAGTGAACCTGTATTTCCTAGGTCTTTTTATAAAGGTGGCCTGGAGAGCTGAGCCCCCCCCCCATATTATCTAATTTAGACAATAGACCATGTGCTAATTTCTTATTTAGGCAACCAAGAGTGGATACACATAGCATGTGTGAAGCCCCGGGTTTGATTTCCAGCAATGTGGGGAAAAAAGAAATTAAAACAATGTGTATTTTTTTGGCTACTCACTCTTGAGCTACCCCACATCTACCCTTTCCTGTCTCCTATTTGCTTCTCTTTTCTCTCTCTCTGCCAGCTAAATGATGCTAAACTGATTGTGGGGATGCATCTGAAGAGAAGCTGAACTAACGCAAGACCTTTGTTTTCCTAAATGCTCTCACAAGGCAAAAGAGCTGTTGTCAGTTTTCATTGAAGAATGGTCAATTAAGCCTCTGAAATTTTGAGTATTTTTAAAAGCAGAAAAGCAACTTTAGTTTATCTGGCTTGTTCTGAGGCTGTAGGAAAAATCTGAAATAGATCACAATCTTTTAAAATCTGGGTGGCAGAGTTCGTGGAAGTGGATTCTGGAGACTGCATCTAGGTAATTTGTGCAATGTGCTGACCACACTTGCAGCAAAATGTTCACTGATGCATTGTGAAGAGTGCGCAGCTGACCTGAGAAAACATGATGAAATTGTTGGTGTACATTGTCTTTGTTAGCTGGGGGCAGGCACAAGAGGAAGAATGAAAAGATCTTGTCATTCCTAAAAGCAACAGGCTAGGACATGTGATATCCATCCATTTCATGGGGTTTCAGAAATGCTGTGTGTACCAACAGCTACTTCAGGTTTCTAGCTTCCCCTCCTCTGAATGAGAGTGTTTATTTTGGTCACACAGTTTCTAATCGGCCATCATGTACTCGGTGGAGGAATGTAGATTTCTTTTCTCAATTTATTTGTCACCATACCATGAGAACAATGTGAGCCACCAAAATATGACACTGTGCCACCAGGAATTCTTGCCCTTTCAACTGACTGCTGTGAATGCCTGGGACTTTCGAAGTATATGTAGATCTATGAATGTATTCTACAGAGAGGGTATCAAGTAAAACAGATTTTGTTCACAAAGCAGGAATATAGCAGAGATAATGGTCCATTTTATTTCTTTTTCTTCTGGGGTGTTTTGATAGGCAGTTTCCTAGCCAATTTGAAGAAGGTAGGGCTCTAGATTCACTAGATTCCTGTGAATGGAACATAGGCAGAAGCGTTACATATGCTTCTAGACTCAGTTCATAAAAATCACCCATGAACAGTCACTTACCCTTGTCCTCTTTCAGGGCATCCTTGAAATTTATATGTTTAAGTTAGCAGCACCATAAAACTGAAGGAGGCCAGTTTGTGAAGCACAGCCTCCTGGCCCCAAACTGTTTTATTAGATTATAACAGAAAGCACTGATAGAACATTGTTGAGTCAAAACAGACATTTTAAGGTGTTTTCCTCCTAGCAGTCATCCTATCTTGATGAGTATACCCAATATTAATGCCTTCATTTTTAAAATAAAGGCATTACTCTTGAACTGATTTTGGATTTTTATAAGACCTTCACCCACCCCATCTCTCTCTTTTTGATCTGTGTTTTAATAAGTGAGACAATTTTGGTTTCTTTGTATTGATTTCTTAAATTAATGAATTGAATAGACAGTTGATTAATGTTTATTTTTTGTTTGTTTATAGTAAAAATTTTCAAAAAGTCTATTATGATTCTGATCTCATTTCATTTGGTCCTCTGAGTGCTACTGTGTCCTCATCCCATAAATTTGGGTGTATTTTATTTTGTCATGTTCTCTTTGTCAATACTTTTCTAACGACTCCCAGTGAAGCTTTTATTTGCAAGGATATGAGAGATAAACCTCATATTTTGATGAAAGAGTGTACGAGCACACCGATGGCTCTCTCTAGATGGCATATCTGCTCAGCTGTTTACTTGCTTTTCATCTGATTGTGGTTTTCATTTTTATTCCACACTATGATATGGAGTGAAAACTCTGTTCACTTTCTCATTTTAGACGTGTTATGAATCTTAATGATCTTGATGTTTTTATCTAAATATTCTTAGGCATTTGAGGAAGACTGGTGGAAAAGCTGGACGTTACAGTGGCCTTCTTTGGAATGCTTCCCCTAAAAGTAAGATAGCTATCTTTGATGGCAGCATCGAAACAAAGTGGGGTCACTTGGATTTGGTGAAATATTTAAAATATGCTTTCTTGCTAATAAGTGCCTCTTCATTTTAATTTTACAATGGTCCATTGCTCCACTTCTGCCTCCAGTGTCTAAGGGTCATAGAATCTTGGCCTTGTGCTGAAAATTACATCAAGACTGGAGCAGTGATCTGTGCTTACTGCTGTCAAATCAAAATCAACACTTGGAATATTACTAGAGTTGGCAAAATGCATCCTGAACTAAGGATATTACTGCAAGCCAAAACAAACAAACAAACAACACACACACAAACACACATGCACACATTTGGAATAGTACATAAAGCTAAGACATTCATACCAGTTGTGGCTTTAAGTCAACCATCCTGCATTTTGGGTGTTTGCCTCTATTCTTTGCCTAGACCTGCCTTGCTTAGCTATAAAACAGAAAAGGGCAGGGGGTTTAAAACTAAACCACTACTTATAATATCCACTAAATTGTAAGTAGCACCTGATGAGTGGAAGAGCCCAAATCTTCAATAGAGACTATAGGTATATGTTCAACTTTCAAGAAAGTCCAATAAAGAAGCATAAGTTAGAATCCTTTGTTAGCGATAGCAGTATTTATTGGGTATTTCATATGTGCTGAGAAGTACACTCAACACCTCAAATTCAATGCTGTGTATAGTTTTCTTTAAACAAGAAAATAATTGGTCATATGACATTTAATCATATTCTTTTTCTAAATTCCTCCCAGATCTTCCCCCAACCCCATTTCATATTCATTCTATTTCTGAAGAACCAAAGGGACAACAACAGCAACAATAACAACACACAGACTCCCAAAAGAGAAAACAAAACAACACGAGAAAACTCAAGTTAGTTTTGTGTTGGCCAATTATTTGTGAGTATGCAGCCTGACCTGGGTTGTGGTTAACATGCTCAATTTCACTCCATTGAAGTGTCTGATTTTCTCTCTCCCAGTGTTACCAATTTGCAGACAGCTTCTTTGGTGGAGATGATGCTCCATGCCTAACTCCATTTGTCTCTGCTAGGGTTTTGTGTGGTTTGCCTCTGTGCAGAGCTTGCATATGATTCATTCACCATGTTTGGGCCTTATAGTTTGCCGTGTCTTCCTCACAGACTCCTGAGGCTTTAGAGGACAGGAAGGCTACAGACATCCCAAGTATGGGTGAGTGCTCCAGAGTCCCTATCACTTTCTGAACGTTGTTTAGTTGAGGGGCTCTGTGAAAATTCCCATCTACAGCAAGAAACAGCATCTCTGATGAATGTTAGCAAGTCCCTCAGCTGGGTGTCAGCCAAGTGCCATGACTGCAGGGTCCCTGGTTAAAGGCTTCCCTGCAGTTGGTGGGGGTCCCAAAGGAATGGAGATGGAATTGGGAGGAACAGCTGGCCAGGAAGAAGTAGGGGAACTCCAGGTGTACATGAAGTCTGAGTCCCGAGGGATTAACCTCATTTCAGATGTGAAAATAAAAACTCATAATGTTAAATAACTTAAGCTTACACTGCTAAGTGACAAGGCAGGAATTCCAAATGGAGCCCTTTTGAGCTGGAAGTTTAGACCAGCAAATACTTTTCCACATTGCAAACATGGGAGAGGTCCAGTTCAACTCCAAAATCAGTTCAGGCCCAGAAGTGCATGATCTTCCCAAGGTCACAGAGCTAATCAGCCATTTAGTCAGGCCCTTAGGTCCTGGGTTGAGATATCACATCCTTCCTTGCGTGTCATAGCATGACATTGATTTCTAACTCTTCTTAGAGCCCCTGCATCCCATCTAATTGATGAGCCATAATGCAGATAATTAAATGCTACAGATATAATTCTGGAACTCATGTTTTCTTAATGCCTGTGTTCTTTCAAAATTGTTGCTCAATTAAAAAGAAAAAGGTTTTCTGTAACAGGTAATTGCAACATCTCTACTGTTCTATTTCTCAGTTTTATTTTTCAAGATCAATGCAATGCCATCAGAAAAGAACATAAAATAGAACATTATGCATGATTTAGATAAAGTCCACGATGCCCATGCCCCTGATGTATTTGTGATAGAGAACACTTTTGTTATCAGCTGCCCACAGTGCGAAGGACCAACAACCGCAGGCCATCTTCTCTCACCTAGCCAAAGTGGCTCTTTCCTTCTCTGGTTGAGCAGTTAGTAGCCCTGAGTGTTGTGGTTGTTGGGTTTCTTTATTGTGGGTAGTAGAAAAAAGTAAAGAAATGATCATAGTTACAAAAATTCGGCAATAGAACAAGCTTTCCTAGCATGCTTAATTGCTTCCTATAAGATGCTACACTGAAGCGCTATCTGGCTTTTCCCCAAGGAGCAACCACAAGTGCATTAGACCATTACAAAAACCACCTGCACAGTGCCCTCTAGTGGTGTCCCTCTAGCAGTAACATAGATGTGTAAATCCTCCCATTGCTCTTTAGTCTACGTCTTTCTCCTGTATTCTGGGAAGCTGGCTATAATAAATCCTCTAAAGAAAAGTTGTATATGTTACATAGGATTTCAGGGTGTAGTTGGACGTTTCATAGTGCAGAAATTCCATAGTACTTTTATACTTGAGCTCTCACATCCTCAACATGAGGGATACATTTTGAAGAAGGGAAGAAAGAGGCCATTCTTAAATTTCTTGTTGAGTGTTAGACACACTGTGCTTCCTCTCTTGTGAATATCTCAGAAAACTTTCCTGGTCATAGTTGTCTTCCCAGTCTTCCTCATAATTCCATTAAAGCAGGCCAGCATTTTGGTGATCAAGGCAAGTCAATAGTTATCATTTCATTCTTGTCACCCATGGGACTCAACATGCGCTTTCAG
This sequence comes from Microtus agrestis, assembly GCA_902806775.1. Lineage (NCBI taxonomy): Eukaryota > Metazoa > Chordata > Mammalia > Rodentia > Cricetidae > Microtus > Microtus agrestis. The sequence continues at coordinate 42,532 of CADCXT010004644.1, forward strand.
AAGTGGTCAAGCCATGGTCAAGGCTGTGTGGTTAAGGGTGTGTGTATCATATCTCATGCCTTTACATAATTTGTGGCACACTAGCCTCTAATCTTGGGGCTGGAATGCAAGTTAGTTCTCCCACTTTGTTCTCCTCGTCCCAACAATTCTGAAACCCACACATTGCTTGCCAAATACTGATCTTGTTTTAGAAATGGAAAACCATGGTCATTTATGCCTTCTTTGTTACCAATCGTTTTTCTTTGTTAGTTTCATTCAAATCTCTCAATGTATTATTGTCTTTGTCTTTGCCTCTCTTCTTTATTTGAGGACCATTTCATTTCTTGTCTCAGTCTCATTTGGCTATTTCTTCTGATTCATTTGTTGAATTCTCTCTGACTGTAGCTTAAACTACTTCTTAGAGGCTTGGCAGTTTTAGAAGACTCACTAACCATCTCTGGTTAGTTTTATGAGGCTATAAATGCTGATCAGAACTAGTTATTACCCAGATGTTGGGAAATATTGGTATCAATTAATAGCACTTTTACTAGTCTTCAAACAGTCAAAAGAAAAAAAAGAAATAGTAAAAAGAAGTCCAAAGCAAGTATACACTTTTCAATAGATGTTCTTTTTTTCCTAAACTATAACCCTCCATAAAAGTCTCAGAATGGTGACATGCTTACTTTATGAGGAAAGGAAATAAGAAAAGATGAATAAGGCATTGTGTTGATAACAGGTTGAGTACAAAAGAATTTCAAAGTTTTCATGCACTAATTTGAAAATGCTCCTGGGCTTTGTGGGAACATGCTGGAGTGGGAAGTGGAGTCCCTGTGTTCCAGAGATATTTATCTTTTGCTGTCTTTAATTTATACATTCTCTGTGGAGTTTTTTTCTTTACAATTGTAACAAAACATCAGAGAGAAATTAAACAAAAAGATTTAATATCTTACATGGTTTCCCAGGTGTAGTCATAATGTGTTTTTGTGGCTTAACCATGATTGTTGACAACAACAGCAGAAGGAAGGGTTTGCTTTAGCTTACTGTTCCAGGGTCAATAGTCCAGAGGTGGAGAAGGCAGCTGCTCATACGGCTTCCATTTTCTAGAGGCACAGAATGGCAAATGCTTGCACTCAGTTCATTTTCTCACTTTTATTCAGCCTAGGAATCCATCCTTATTTAGGGTATGTCCCCTAATGACGATTCACTTAATCCCTTCCAGGCTTGCTCAGAGGCTTGTCTTTTTAGTGATACTAGTTTCTGTCAAGTTGACATTATTAACCATCGTAAGGTTATTTGTTTAGTCCAATAACCTTGGACAGTAAGAGCCTGTGCCACTCAGGAGATTCTTGATACATAATGGATGGGACATAGAGAGACTGAAGGGAGGGGGCATGTGATAGTCAGAGTTCTCTAGAGTACCAGAATTTATAGAATGAATCTCTTTATATAGAAAGGGGATTTCTAAATAGAGAATGACTTACAGGCTGCTGTCCAGTTTGTCTATCATGGCCGGCTATGAACAGAAAGTCCAAGCATCTAGTAGCTTCTCAGTCCATGAGGCTGGATGTCTCAGTTGGTCTTCAGCAGATGTTGGAAGGCCTTGCTAGTCCGAGGTAGCTCTCTGTCATGGCCTGGCACCTTTTTTTCCAAAGTTTGGCAACATGGGGCTCCCTCTACCATCCGCTAGACTTGCTGTTCACCTACCTGCCTTTACCTGGAGAATGTCCCTGGGCCCAGAGAACTGACCATATCTGAAAGCTGTCTTTAAGCCTGGATACCTGATTTTTTTCTAGGGTGCTCCTTGGCACAGTTTCTTGCTAGAAACCTCCCTGATGCACATATGGTAAGACTTATACTAGGAGCTTTTCTATAGGACCCTGCCATCACATATCAAGCCTTATGATAGGACTGTCTACTTCATGCAAATTAGGGTTGGTTTCCAGGTCCCCCATTCCTATCTATTTATTCTATTCTGGAATAAAACTGAGATGATTCACTGATGTCATTGCATGTAGGGCTTTCTCTATCAAACACACAGGCATATTATCCCTGTTCCTTGCTTCTGCCCCCTCCACCCTTGTGAATCAATGCACCAGTGTTCTGGAGGAAGAAGCAGAACTACAGTATATGCTGGGATCCTGAAGAAGTAGGCTCTAATGCCAGTGAAGGAACAAACTTGTTAGCAAGCCATGGCCAAGCAGGCAAAAAGCTTTCTCCTTCCATCCCCTTGTGTAGACTTCCAGCAGAAAGTCTGGCCCAGATTAAAGGTGGGTCTTTCCATCTCAAGATCTGAATTAAAGGCCTGTCTTTCCCCAGCTCTAAAGATCTGGATTATAGGTGTGTCTTCCTATGTCGAAGATCTAGATTAGAAGTAGATCATCCTACCTCAAATTAAGCAAATGGCCCTCACAGGTGTGCCCTCCATTTTTGGATTTTAGTTAGTTCCAGATATAGTCAAGTTAACAACTATGAGTAGCCACTATGGGGGGATTCTAGTACAATCTTCAAAAGCACCCATCAGGGAACCACTTCCTCTAGCTAGGATCTACTTGCTGAAGTTTCTACCTCTGTCCTAAATAGTGACAGTGCCTGGGAACCAGGCCTCCAACACATGAACCTGTTTTATATTCAAATCATAACACAGTTTAAGCCCTTGGCCCAGGGCCTTGAGATCAAAGTATCCCTCTCTTGATGGGAAGCATACCTCTGCCATTCTCGCCTGGGATTTGGGATGCATGTTCTTTCTCATGGGGTCATTATAGCAAGGAGTTTAAGTTCCATAGCACTGTTAGGACAGAACTTTGCTTCAGCTGCTTAGCTGACTAGTTGTCCCTAGGGAAAGTAAATGCAAACTGAGTCTTAAATACATAGCTCCCAACCTGAACTCTTGGATCACAGCCCATGTGGAAGCTAAATGGAGCATTTAGGCTTAGAAGTTGTCAGTGAAATCCTTACTACCTTCTCTTTAAGCTCTCTAGAAAATCTTGAACATTTTGACAACCCTAGCAGAAGCCAGCAGGAAGCCAGCAGGCACTGCTCTTGAACTTTTGAACTCTGAAACTGCATCTATTTTCTGAGTTCTGTTTGTTGACTCTTCTTTGATCTCATCTTATTAGAAAGATAATGCGCTAACATTTTAGCATATTTAAAATAAACGTCTCCAACAATCCTCCAGGGAGCTCAGCTTAACTTTAGCCTTTTCCCAATCTCTAAAGCTTTTTACTGTGCTGTGTACTTACCTTCATGGAAATTGTCTGTTAAATAATTCTCCCTAAGAGGGAGTTTACTTTTCTGAACACACTTCAGGCGGAAATATTTATATTTCATTTCATCATTTGAGCAAGAATCCTGCGAATGCCTTTGAAAGCGTACTCATGAAACTAAAGGGCCCAAAGCAGGGGCGAGGGGTGTGGATCCAGGTGAGGACCGAGAGGAACAGTAGGGCAGAGCCTTCTGTGTAGAAAGGGTCTCAAGTGTAGATTATTATTAACCTTAAAAGGAGAAAACAATGTGTGGTAACATATTTCAGAAAGCCTCAAAAGATGCGCATCTAGCCAGGGTGGCAGTGCACTCCTGTAATTCTAGCTCTGGGGGATATTGGAGGCAACAGGATCAGACATTCAAAGCCAGGTTCAGATATATTGTGAGTCCTAGGTTGCTCAGTGCCTCTGTCTCTCAACAAAAGGCAAATGATCATACCCTGTAAACATTGTGCTCCCTAAACAACTCAGTGTAGCTCACGTGGAGTTAATGTTTATGAGTCCGTGTAGCACACTAGAAGTTGATGATTTGATCACACACTGACGTCATAAGTTGAGTGATATTTATCTTAAAATGTTATGAATTTAAAATGCCATCTTGCAAATTTTTGCCAATATCAAATGGGTAACTTTATTTACGCTTTTCAGTTACAAATTTTATAATGTAACCATTAAAGAGAAGCAATATTAGTATTGTTAACACCTCTGAAGGTCTTCCTCACCCTTGTCATCTAAATGTGACCAAAATTTTCTCGTAGCTCCGTCCATAGCTTTAATAAATTATCGTGTTTTTATTATCTATTTGTGTGTGTTTACCTGTGCATGCCATGGCACAAGTATGGACGGAAGAGGACGACTTGGAGGAATCAGTTCTCTTCTTCCACCATTTGGGTTCCAGTAATTGAACTATGGTCTTCAGGTTCTGTGGAACGAACTTTTTATACACTGTAACTGTGTATTTTTCTTCTTGGTTAATAATGTGCTGGTCTATAGCTGGGCAGGAAGAGATTGTGTGGGAGAGCCAGATTAGGAGGATGCTGGGAAGAAGGAGGGTGGAGTCTGGGGAGTTTTGATCCAGTGTAAAAAATGAGGCAACAAGCTGTGAGCTACATGATAGAACTTTGATAAGAAATATGGGCTGATTTAAGTTGTACGAGATAGTTAGTAAGCTATTGCCCAAGCATTTATAATTAATATTGAACTTGTGTGTTTGGTCATTTGGGAACTGGTGGGCAGAAAAGTCCACCTACAATCAGGCTTGATGGCAAACCTTTACCTCCTGAGCCATCTTGCCAGCCTGTGCTATCCTTGTCTTACCTACTCTATCTTCATCCCGAGATGGCACTGATCGCCTCGCACTGGTCAATATGTTTTATCCTGGAAGTCACCATCACTGGTTAGGAAATGCACCTGAATTACATAGTCCAGCTGGATTGATTTGAGAACTGTTATATTCATTCTGTGATTAGAACTGAGAAAGGAAATGGATACGTCAGATGACGAGAAAAATGAACCATAAACCGGCTTCACATTGGGACCCCAGGAGTTAGATTTCTTCATCACACGTTAACACATTTGCCAATCGTGAGCTTGATGTATCCGAGGAGCTCCCCTGGGTGTGGTCAGCAATTCCTTCCACTTTGAACGTGGAGTTAAGCAAACTATTCAGCTATTAGGTATATAGTCTAAACAGTTTTCTACAGCCCTGGAATGGAATTTCTTAAATATTTAGTATTTAGAGTTCTTAAGAAACCTGAAGTAGGAAAGGGCCAACTCAGACTTTCCTAGGATGTGGAATTTGTGGGGCTGGTGCCAAGTGCCACCTGAGGACTGTTCTGTAGTTCCACATTCCTGTGGAGTCAGAGGTTCCCAAGATGTTCTCCCAGATCTCAGGAGTGGTGAAATGGGCTGGGAGGTTGTGATACTGAAGACCAGGTATCCTGACCTCTGTTTTACAATTTTAATTTGATTGAAAAAAAATAGAGTAAAACTCAGAAAAAGGCAAGCGAATAGTGTATAACGAACTTGTAAAAATATTCCAGATAAAGATAGATTGCATATTTCATTTCTGTTGAGAAGTGTCTCCTAAATACAAGTAAATTCTCAACCAGTGACTCTCACCAGAGTTACAATCAAAAGCAAGATACTCCTTGGTAGAAGCGGCTGATGTTACCCAGTATCACATGATGCACAGGACAGCCACTCTGCTCCTCCCCTAACAGAGGATGCTCTAGCTCTGGGTATTCACCCATGAAGCTGGAAAAACATGCTCTTTCCACTCCAGATGGTAGCAAAGCAATGCATGCCGTAGCTGGTGCCTCCTTCTAACACTTTTGCTCAGTGTTGCTCTCTCAGAATTTCTCTCCATCTCTTATGTGTGGAAGGGGGCTGAATTTTGGCAAGCTTCCTCACTAATCTTTGATTTTTCTTCATTATTAGAAGGGCTGATAACTTTTGAAATCAGTCTAATATTTTAAATCTCTGGTACAGTTAGTCTGCCACCAACAGGGACAGTTTGTATTTTCTGAGAATCTTGCTGCTCCCTCTTAGTTTTACATGGTTAAATGTCTAAGAAGAATGGGAGTTTCATTTCCAGGCTTAACCCTTTCCCTGCTTTGCAGGCCTACTCACCATGGACGAGTAGAAATGGAGGAAGACTTCATATGTCACCGCACAAGGAAGACCTCACCGTCTGTGGTAATAGCATCACTCGGTAGTATGCCAGGCTTTAGAATGGAGTGAAAACTCACGATCTAGGCATAATTAACAGATTGTCTACTCCTGGGTTTAAACACTGTTGCACAAGTCTGGCTATTCTCACCGGCCGCTCACAGCTCATTACTTTCCCTGGGTAGCATCTCGAGGCTAACAGACCTGTCGAGTGTTTTGGGAGCTTACCTGCAGCAACCTAGGGTGACGCTGCCAACTTTAATCAGTCACTTTCCCCCAGTGTAAAGAGAGCAAAGAGAATCGGCTCAACAAGGCTGAGGGGGCATGAAATTGTGTTAAGCAACACTCCCAACAATGACTAGATTTGCTATTTTAAAATAAGTGACTTAAATGTCTTCTTCTCCCCCCACTTCACCTTGAAATTGTAATTTTCCTGAGCTGTTGAGTGTAAAGGTGACCGTGCAGTGGTGGGGTCTCAGCGGTTTGTAGTCGACAGCTAATCAGGTTGATTCATTTGGCGAGGTGGGCAGTAAGCTCAGTTATAAAACAGAATTGAGTTCTTACCTCACCGAGCTATAACACCACACATTTTCCCCGCATCCTGCTCCTTGAGGGAACAGAATCGTCATGCAGACTCTTCAGAAGAATGGTGTAGATATGAGGTGTTACTGGTGTAGCGGAAAACACACTCGGCCATGGAACAAAAGCCACTTGCCTTCCTGAATTTGCTCGCACTCTTTCCGTAACTGATGTAACTGCTCTTGGTAATGGGAGTGGGGATGCAGCTAGGGCCCATCCCGGCTTTATTGTAGTTCCACGCCACAGCTAGTGGACTGTAAAATGCACTTTTCCTTACTGCTAATTGAATCAGAGCAGACTCAAGAGTCAGCAATGGCTCAGTATTACCAACATTCCCCACAGGATGGCATCCATCAGTTAAAAACAAAATGCACAGTTTAGCAGGAGCCATAGAAACAGAGATGGATTAGATTTTCCATGAGATTTTACAATGTTTAGGGTTGGTTTTGATACACACTTTAATTTGATCATGGTGAGGGAGGGGAGAGGCTATTTGCCAGGATGATGAAGAGATGGAGCCCATGGTTTGTGCAAAGGGAGAAATGGACTCAGGTTTAGGACAGAGCAGCCTACCAATAAAGCTTAGCATGCAAGAGCCCCAGATCACCAGAAGGCAATTGACCGAATTAATTTATTCTCTTCTGTTAGAAGATTAGCAACTATCAGGAGATCAAATCAGAACAAGAGAAGCCTCGTGCTAAATTAAAGAGGGAAACACAAGATGATCTACTGATTGGATTAGCTAAAATCAGAGGACGTTAATATTTCTAGTGTTTTAAGGCTGGGAGCAATAAAATTATAGTATTTAGTGATTTTTCTACATGACCATAGACATTAATGTGCCAACCCTAGATTTTTATTTATTTGTTTATTTAGCATGGGGAAGAGGTCTCACAAGAAAGGGGTAATGTATTCAAGCCAGGACTAGAACTAAGACAGTGATAAGGATGCTTCTGAGAAAGACCACAGCCAAGACAAAAGGAACGTAAGTGCTTGGTTTGAAGATGTGCATACACCTTCAAATTTCTGTCGAAGGCTAATAAAAATAGCAAAGCTTCTGTGTGTGTGTGTGTGTGTGTGTGTGTGTGTGTGTGGAGAGAGAGAGAGAGAGAGAGAGAGAGAGAGAGAGAGAGAGAGTATGGCTATGTTTGTGTATGTGTGCATGTGTGTGGGAGCCGCATATGTACAGGTACATCCCTAGAGGAGAGATATCAACCTTGAGTGTTGTTTGTCAGGTGTCCTATATCACGAGACTTGTCGTTGTTACTATTATTTATTTTTGCTTGCTGTTATGGGTCCTCTAAGTGGCCTGGAGCTTGTCACTAAGCAAATCTGGCAGGCCAAAGATCTTAGTGGTCTCTGCCTCTCTCTGTACTCCCTAGCACTAGGATCGCAAGCACCACGTCTGGCTCTTTGAGGTGGGTGCCCAGGGTCAAGCTCTGGGCTTTATGCTCGCCCAGCAATCTTTTGAATGACTGAACTGTCTTTCAGTTCCTGAAGTAGAAATGTTTTCTAATGATTATTCACTTTCAAAGAAAGAGAAGCAGTGTTAACTGCACAATAAACACACTTGAGACAGCTTGGCAGGGTGAAGGAAGCTGGGACACTTGTCACTGTTGTGGAATCGGAATTTCTTACTTTTTGTTAGCTTCCATCCACTGTGGTATTTTCTTGAACATCGCTGAACTCTGAACAGTGAGTACCAGTGTATTCTTTCGAGACCGTCTCCCTGGGGACGGTCCCCCTTTGTCTTGCTGCCCTTTTCCCATCACATCCTTAAGGCCTTTTATGGCTAAACCTGTCAAGTACACTTCCCCATCAACATTGAAAAAGATACCGAAGTACTCCTGGAGGAATTATCTTCTCACTAGGGACAGTGAAATCCCAGTTCATTTTCCCAATAGCACCTGCCAGTTTGTTTCAGCTGCTAAGTGTCTGGGAGTTCCGTTATTGAGAGGGGAAGAAGAAATAAGCTTTTCTGTATGTTCGTCTGCCTGTGAGGTATCTAGTAACACTCATAGAGAACAAGGGTGCTGTCTGCTCTGGGTGTGAATTATCTCACAAGCATAGGTATTGCATTTTTAAAAAGTCAAAACACAGACAGAAGCTTTTAGCTCTAACATGTTTATGTCTGAAGAATCTTTAGTCGCAGTTACAGATACAGTGAATTGTATCCGGGTTATGAAGGCAGAATCTTTGTGAGATCTTGCATAAAGCATGGGCAGCTAACCAGAAATCTAGAAATGACAATTGCCAAGGGCCTGGGATTCTGTACTCTAGTTTCATCTTTCCCCAAACGCAGGGTTTTGAATGCGGAAGTCAGTTAAATTCTAAACAAACGCAAGAGGTGTCTCTGTACCTGCAAGCTCGTCATGGCTGTGACAGTATTTAAATTCAGCTACCCGACTTCTGCTCGCTTGGTTTGAGGGCTGTAATAAGAGTCCTGCGCATATGGGAGTGTGCTAGCACGGTGTGTTTTCAGTCACATTGGGAGCTGGTGTTGAAAGATGCTAAGAGAAATTATTATTATGTTCTGTGAAAGCTAAACCCTTTCAAGCTGCTAAAATTGTGTGTGTGTGTGTGTTCAAAAAATTTGCTAGCAGGGTGGTGAACTAGGCACCAGTGACAGCTAGGCATACCCAGCACATCTCTTCAGTGTGGATTTTTTTTTTAAACAAAGAATGAAGTGTCAGCAGGCCATGCCTTTATTTCCCTCAATCCTAAGTTCCATGATGGCATTCTTGTAGGCAAAGAAGAGGCAAGAGAAAATAAAATCGCAGTCTTCTCTTTTTGATATTATCAGCATGTTAAACTGTAGGCATGAAAGGCCCTCGACATCTCTGTTAGTAAATAAACAGAGTGGTTTTGACTGTGCTCTGGCAGGCAGGCTCTTTCTCTTTTTCTCCCCGGCAGCATTCTCTCCTATTTGACAGGCGATTGCAGAGGCCAGTGAAAACATCCATGTCCCTTTCAGGTTGAGAGCTTTTGCTCAGCGTCTGTGAGGGTGACTTTCATGCCGATGGGTGTCAAGTCACACAATGTGAAAAGAAGCAGCCGTCCCGGGCTCAGCCATCACTTTCCTATGAGAGCAGCGCTGACGAGCAAGTGGCCAATTAGAAGCTGCAGACATTTGACCATCACTGGCAGCTTCTCTTTCTGACTGTGGTGCTCCTCATTAGACTCGCAGGAGCAGCAAGGAGAGGAAGTGGAGACAGACTTCGTCTGTTCTCAGAAGACGAGCAGTCGCTTCTCACTGGTGCCTGCAGGTTGTACACCTTGAGTATCAGAAACCCATGACATTCCTTTCCCCACTCTGTTTACATATACTTTTTATAGACATACACACACACACACACACACACACACACACACGATCTGGGGGTTTCTGCTAGACAATAGACCACATAACTTGTTACCCTCACTTTTCAGCCATTGTCCTATACCACTTGTTTCCCTAACCCTTGCCACTAGAGAAGAGGGTATGACAGCAAACACACATTTCCTTAGCTCACAAGGCTCAGATCCAAGTCAGCATTTCAAAGAAACTATCCATGAATCTACTAGCTTTTGCCTATAGCGAAGCTGTCCATGTGTCAGTGCCTTCAACAACTGTCAGACTGTTATATGGTCTTGCAGGGCAAGCACTTGAACTGGCCTAGTTGGGAGCCTCTTCTAGTCTTTCCTGTGCTGACTTGTATGTCACGTGATGGGTTGACTTCTCACTGACTCTTCTGGGATAACTGTGGTCCATTTCTGTACCGCATAGTATCTCATCTTCTAGTAAACTAGCCGGGACTTCATTCTGTTTTGTCTGGGTAAGGTTCCAAGACAAGAGTGAAGAGATACAAAATTTCTTGAGGTCTACATTTAGAAAGACTGATTGCTTTTTTTGGTTACATTCTACAGGCCAAGGTAGATTACTAGGTAGGTATTAATTCAAAGGAATCAGAGTAAATCTGCTTCTTGAGAGGATGAGGTAGAAATTCAGTTCCAATGGAAATGAATTCAGAGTCAAGGAATATGTCATTTCTGTAATTTGTTGTGTAAAGCCACATAATCATAGAGAAAAGTTTGGAAATTATAGGAAAAATAACCAAATGGTGCATTTTTTTTCTCATGTGTGGGTACCACAGCTGTGCTCAGGTTTGGACAGACCATACCCAATCACCATAGGAAGTCACTGTATCACCTCTTTACTCCACATGTATGGACCAAAATGGACACAGGCTGGTTGTTTTTCCAGAGAGTACACAAATCCTTAAGTACTAGAGGCAGAATCCAAAGAGGTTGATGCCCTCACCTCTTCCCTGGAAGCCAGCTTCGTAATGTATGGCATTCTGTGACCTATTATTTGTGTCCCTTTAAAATCCACGTGTTGAAACCCTGTTCCCCAGAATGGTGGGATTAATCAGCAAGAAATTTGCTGGTGGTTAGTCTGGAGGGCACAGTCTTCACAAACGAGACTAATGTCATTTCAAAGAGGTCCCTGGAAGCTGCCCTGGGGTTCTCACAGCTTGAAGATGGCTCCTGAGAGAAGGTGCTGTCTCTGAGGCACAACACTCTCATCAGGCATTACGTCACTGGTGGTTTGATCTTGCACCTGTGAGCTCACAGAACTGTGAGAAATAAATATATGGTGTTGATCAGATCCCCAGGTTATGGGGTTGCAGTGTAAGTAGCAACCTAAACAGACTAATACATGTGGGTAAACACACTTAGTTTATCCAGTTGGTCTTGGAAGAAGCCAAGCATTAATGGATGCTAGATTTAAGCAGCATTTATAGTATCCATCATACTTTTACTATACTCTTTTTCTTTGGAAAAGAAGGAGCAGGAGGAAGAACAGTGTCCTACTTAGCTTCCTTTTGTCAACTTGATATAGCTCAGAGCCATCTGAGAGATCACAGACAGTGGCCATGTTTGTGAAGAAGTGTCTGGACTGGTGGTTTGCATGGGAAGGTGTAGCCCACAGTTGGAGGCACCATACCTAGGCAGGTTTGCCTGGGCCATATATGAAAGGCAGCAAGCTGTATTTTACAGGTTTTGCTTTGATTTCCTGTCTTGACTTTCTTAACTGGTGGTGTTATGACACAAAAGTATAAACCAAATAAAATATTTCTTCTCCAAATTGCTTCTGGTCAGAGTGTTTCATTACAGCAACGAAGGGAAACTAGAACAAGTAGGCAAGGATGAAACAGTATTCAGTGTATGTTCCCCGTGGGCTCCAGGGAGTTATGCCCCTATGTCTTTGCAGTGTTCATCCCACACGGCTCTTAGTAAAGAAGCTGGGAGCTGCACTTGGGCTGCGTTTATCTTTATTTTTACTTCATTTATTTTTCCTAGGAAGTAGATGGCACACATTGTGCTTCATGCTAGCGTTTCCAGATTTGGGCACATGCATCAGTTCAGATGTTATCTCCAAGGCATAATCCCTGGGATCAGGGAGCATGCTGCAGCATTATCCGGCAGCAATTATTTGCTCAAGCGTTTACCATTGTTTTCTCAGAAGGTGGCCTCTTTCTCTCTCAAGGCAGGGACAAAATTATTGATGAGATTTCAGTTCAGGGCTTTGGAGGTAACTGGAAGTCTAAGTTGTATTCACTGGCAGATACATTTTAAAGCTGAGACTCAAATCAGAGATTCCCCCGAGGTGGTGGCTTCCGATGCTTTGTTTAACAAAGCAAACGATGAGTCCAAATTATTCATTACCATATTCATAAGTAATCTATTTAGTAAGACAATATGAAGATAATAATAAAAACAAATATTGAATGAGTCTCTCACCATGTCAACCTTTCCAGCACTTACTGTTTGTCAGCTCATTGTTAGTCTGAAATAAAGTGATTTGAAATCAATGGGCGTATACGCTTCTGCGATGTAAGAAACTAAGCAATGAGGGAGATGTTGTTAGGCATCCTAGTAAAGCTTTCTGGGTGTATGTGAAAGTACTGGATAGAGAAAAAGATGCTTAAACTCATTTTCAGTGAATTTGAATGTCCAAAACTTTTATTGCTTAAACACAAAAGCAATTCGTTTCAAAATATAAGTAGTTTGTTAATACTATTCGCTAGTATGACCATCTCTTTTTGTTTGTAGGATATCAGTGTATGCTGACTTCAAACTTTCTACTTAGCCAAGGCTAGCCTTAAATTCCAAATATTAATATCTTCACTTCCCATGTCCTGGGATTATGGTTATGCACTAGTATACATGGCTTCTCTGTACTAATTTGCCTAATTTATACTTTTCTCACTTTTTTCCATTCTTTGTTTGGTGCCTACTTTTTTTGGTATTTCTATTATCCTACCTATCTGTAGCAGGAGTAACTTAGCATGAAGGCAGGTTGTAAGTGATCATCTGGGTGCAGCATGGACTAATGTGTGCATGATTGCCACTTACTGTGCCTCAGAAGGACAGCAAAACTGCCCATCTCTCCAGCATGGTCACAAAAGCTTTGAGCAAGGTGTGACTTCTTCATCTTGTGAAGTCAACACTGAGATAGACTGTTTCCCTGCCTTTATTTGCCTGTCTTAGAACCATCTCAGAAACAGCCAAACTGCTCTGTGATCAGAGAACTGATAGAAACATTTGGTTCACCCGTGCCTTGTGTTTTTCTTTGTATGAAATTAGCAAGAAGAAAGATATGCAAACATGTCATTATGAGAGAGGGCATATACTTTTCTGCTCTCAAAGGAGTTAGATAAACACCCGGGAAAAAAAGCCAGGGTAAATATTTGGGAAAAAACTTTAATAGGACATATTTAGATTTATTTTAAGGGTAAGAAACAGAAAGAGACAGACAGACAGACACACACACACACAGACACACACACACACATGGGTGGGGGTGATTAGGGCCAAATTCCTATTTGATTATGAAGTGAAAATAGAGGCAACTTTACATTGATGTTCCTGCAAGGGTCACTTACAATGTAATTTTGCAGAAATATTCTTATCTAAATTTTATAGGACATTCAAACCTAGGATCTGCCCTTCTTAGCAGCACTGTCTGAATTATCCATGCTCTTATCAAAAAGGAAATGAGATTTGAGTTGGTTTGAATGAACAAGCTCCAGCAGCCAACCAGTTGTGAATTTAAAGCTCATAACATTCATGCAGAGGATATCAACTTTAAAGTGGTCTTTCTTTTTTTCCTTTCATTTTATTGTTATTGTTTTTAAATTAAAATTTAGTTTTCTCTCCCTCATCTCCTCTCAGATCTTCTCCATCTCTCTACCCATCCAACTTCGCATCTTTCTTTCCTTTCTCCCTCCCTCCCTCCCTCCCTCCCTCCCTCCCTCCCTCCCTCCCTCCCTCCGTTCCTCTTTTCTTCCTCCTTCCTTTTTCTTTTTTTAATACAGGGTTTCTCTGTGTAACCCTGGCTATCCTGGAACTCACTCTCTATATGAGGCTGGCCTAGAACTCAGAGATCTGCTTGTCTCTGCCTCCTGAGTGCGTTCTGGAATTAAAGGCATGTACTAATATTGCCCAACCTTACATCTTCTTTTTCTCTTTCTTTAGGCAACAACATGTGAATAAATAAAAAAAAACCCAAGTAAATCAGGATAACTAAGAAACAAAACATAGAAGAGGCACAACAAACACACACTCACTCACACACACACACACCATGAAAACAAAATCTGAAGTCATAGTGTACAACAAAAGACCAGTAACATAAAACATACCCAAACAAAGCAACATCTAACAAAAATAATTTGCAAAAACACCAGTGGCTTTGTTTTGTGTTCACCATCTGCTGCCGGGTTTGAGACCTACCCTTATGTGTGGTTTGTATACTCAGTGAGACTCCATTGGAGAAACTAATTTTTCTTTTACCAGTAGTTGCCAATTAGAGATAGCTTCTTGGTTAGGGGTGGAGGCTCATGTGAACTTCACCATCTCAGCATTGGGACCCTATATTGCTTGTGAACTTTTGTTCAGAATGTAAAGAAACATCTAGAGTTTCCATTTCTAATCGTGGTTTTTATTCCCCAGCTGCCCTTCTTGATAGTGGTTTCTTTCTGCAAAGATGCAAACATATTCCATGGGTTTAAAGGGGACCCTTGCTCCAGCTTGGGGAGAAAGGAGAAAGGGCAGACAAGTGAAGCTGCAAGGTGAGGGAATAAAATGTAACCAGAAAGAGCTCACGGCTGAGAAGTAGCCAGCAGCCCACCGCACTACCAGCATCTGGCACTCCTCCCTACCCACCAAACAATCCTAATTTCAGCTAAAGAACGAAAATCTCACTTTTAAAAGCAATTCTATAAATTCACTACAAATAAATAAGAGCAATTGTCTGGCTGCCAATTAGCATCAGAAAGCGTCCATTTGCTATTGAAAGTGCTTGTTTTAGGTCATTTTGTTTTCTTCCTATGGCTGGTATAAAAAGTTGGACACATTAAACCTGCATTGTGTTAGGGAACTTGCAAAAAAATGCTTGTTTTTACAGCACTCTATTTCAATTCTCTTGATTGTTCAGCATAATTAAAATAAAGCCTTCAAACACAAACAGCTTGTCAAACACTTCTGAAAGTTTCTCCTGACTCAGGCCTTCAGTGGGAAGAACACATTGTAAACAGTATACACACTTTCCATTTAAGAGAATGTCTGCTATAAAAAAGTTAGGCTTAAAGAAACTTTAAATAAATTCAGTCGTGCACTTCTTGACTTTGTATTTTCATTTATAAATACCACAGAAAATATATGAAATAGAAGTGATAATGATGATGATAGTGATGTTGGCGATGAAACTGATGAAAATGTCATATAATTGCCAGTTATCGATATAGTTATCTGTATATGAATTCCACTTTTGTAGATGTTAAATTCGTATTGAAGTACAGAAATACTTGCATTTCTACGCTGAGTTTTTCCTGTGGCACTGTGTCCTGCACAATATCGTGTGACAACTATTTGCATAACATTTACATTTCTTACAAGCAATCCAAGGATTATTTAACATACATGGATGCAGAGCTAGAACATTTAACAGAAAAGTCTAGAGTGCCTGTGGGGTTTGCTATCCACAGCTATCGGAGAACCAGTTCCCTGTGAATCTTGAGGTTAACTGTGTGTTGTGACTTGGCACTCTCTAACAAGAGTCTCTTTCTATAACCAGTTCTGCTTATGACTAAGTTATTTACTATGCTGTGTAATGTATGCCCTCAACACTTTGTGTTATAAAGTGATCATTTATTAATTGGTGCATGCTGTATTTTGAAAAGGCACAGTAGACATGGCTCACTTATGTTTTGTGGCATCTAGGGATCTCAATAAAGCTGAGAATTCTCTCTGGGAGTTAATGTTAGTTTTCAATTGAGAGCTTAGCTAGAAGAATATTTAGTCTGTGGTGCTTGATAGTAAAATGCTTTAGACTAAACAATTTATAAGTATCGACATTGTCTTATTCTCAGTTATGGAGGCTGGGGAATCTAAACTTAAGGACAAGGAGACTTAATTTCTTTTGAGAATTTGTTTGATGGCTCATAAAAACCACCTATTGCTCTGTTCTCTCTTGGTGGGAATGGACAAAGATCTCAATCAGAGCTTTCTTTTTTTATATATAAGGGTGATAATCCCATTAACTAAGATTCTGATTTCAGCTAGGCAACTGTGGTGGCTCACACCTTTAATCCTAGGATTCAGGGAGGTAGAAGTAGGTGGGTCTATGTGAGTTTGAGGCCAATCTGGATTACACAGTGAGACCCCACCGTTTAAAAAAGCTCATGACTTTATAGCCTAGGAGTGTATGCTTCAAGGACCCAATTCTTTTTGAAAATTATTTATTTTTAATTTTTATTTATTTTTTAAATTTTGTTTTACTTTCCAAGCAGTTTTCCCTCCCAAACTGCTCTTAGCATTCTTATCTTTAAGCTCCCACAGAACATCCTGCTGAGCTCTCAAGAACCAGTGGCTTTTCTAGCCCAATGTTTCAAAGTCCTACAATCCTCCCATAAACACGGTCAGGTCTGTCACAGCAATACCCCACAACCCTGGTATCAACTTCCGTTTTAGTTAGGGTTTCTATTGCTGTAAAGAGACACCATGACCACTGTAACTCTTATAAAGGAAAATATTTAATTTCAGTGGTTTAATCTCTTATCATCATGATGCCACATGGTGTTGTTCAGGCAGGCATGGTGCTGGAGAAGGAGTTGAGATCCTGTATCTTGATCTGCAGGTAGCAGGAAGTGGTTTGAAATACCATGTGTGGGTTGATTCTATATGAGACCACAAAGCCCGCCTTCACAGTGACACACCTTTTCCAAAAGACCACACCTACTCCAAGAAAGCCACGCCTCCCAGTAGTGACATTCTCAATGAGCTGATGGGGCCGATTACATTCAGACTACCAGATTAAGGTAAGTGTCTGTATTTTTTAATCGTAAAACTCTTGCACTTGTTTGGTTAGGGTTACCCCCAAGAAATTTTTATATTATTTGAGGCTATCTTGAAAGGTTTTGCTTTTGCAATTTCTTTCTTAGTCTGTCATTTCAATATAGAAAGGCTACTATTTTTATGAGTTAATTTTGTATCCCAATACTTTGCTGTATTTATGAACTGTACACTTAGTGTTTTGATTATTATGTGCCAAGGTGAATTTCTTTTTGAGTACAGTCTATCTGGTGTGCTGTATGTTTCTTGTACCTTAATACACATCTCCTTTTTAGGTTGGGAAAATTCCTTTTAATCGGTTGAAGATATTTTCGATGCCTTTGACCTGTGCTTCTTCTTCCTCTATTTCTATTATTTTTAGGTTTTGTCATTTGACAGTGTCCTAGATTTTCTGAACATTTTATGCCTAAAGTTTTTAGATTCAATGGTTTCTTTGAATAAGATACCAATTTCTTCTGTCGTGTCTTCAATGACAGAGATTCTCTCTTTCATATCTTGTATTCTGTTGGTGAGGCTCCCTTCTGAGATTCCTGTTTGAGTTTCTAAATTTTTCATTCCCAGGTTTCCCTCAGTTTGTGTTCTGCTATTGATTCTATTTCCATGTTCAGATCTTGAACGGTTTTATTCCATTGCATTCCACTGTGTGTGTTTTCGTAGATTTCTTTAAGGGGTTTATTCATTTTTCCTTTGAGGACCTCTAGCATATTCATAAAGGCTTTATCTGTGTTGCAATTCTCAGGGTCTACTGTGGTAGAGTTGCTGGGCCCTAGTAGAGGCATAATTGTCCTGGCTGTTATCAATTGCCTTCTTACGCTGCCATCTAGGCATCTGAGTTTGGAGAAGATTGTAATTGTTGGTACTGATAGCTGGTCTTTGTTGGGTGGGTGTTTTGTTCCTTGTTCTCTGTTGTCCTCTCTGGTTTTTAGGGGGGTTTAGTGGTTATGGTTTACCTGCTTGGTAAGTCTTTTGGAATCTTGGTATGTGAGGCCCCTGGCAGTTTCTGGTAATATTTATTTCTAGTTATTGGGAGCTGACAGGAATAGAGACGGGCCTGCACAGGTGGTGATGGGATCTACAGGAGGAGGGAGGAGGGAGAACATGGTGTTCTGCCAGAATCTTCTCAGTAGCTGGGAATGGTGCAGAGTGTAGGGAGGCAAAACCAGGTAGTCTGATACAGAGCAAGGAATGGGACAGGGTACTGGATTTGGAGGAGATAAGTGGAAGTGAATCTCTGAAGCTCACCTTCCTGCTTCACTGGCCTACTTGCCTTCTCTGGCAGGATTGGCTGGCAGATTCCCAGGGAATACCTGCAGAAGGTGAGAGCTGTGATAGCAAGACACTTAGGAAGAAGGTTAGAGGAGAAGATCCATGTGGTCCACTGGAGGTGGGGGCAGAGAGGTAGGGACCACAGCAGATGGTCTGTTACAGAGTAGGCTATGAGACAGAGAGGTTGGACTTGAAAAGAGAAGGGAAAGGTGAGGATCTGCAGTAAGCCTACCTGCTTCACTAGTTGTAATGGCCAATAGGTTAATGAGAAAGCATGCTTATTTTGGGGGTTGGGATCTTAGGATGAGTGGAGGAAGTGAAGTTTGGAGGGGAAGGTTTCAGTGGTCTGTTAGAGGTGGGACCAGAGGGGAAGGCAAGGTTGCAGCAGGTATTCTGCTACCAAGCTGGGGACATTGGCTTTGCAGAAGAGAGAAAGGCAAAGATGTACAGTTATCCTACCTGCTTCCCTGGCTAGGGTCCACAATCCCTCCTCATTATTTCTCAATAACACCGAAGAGCACCACTGACAATCTGAAGCAAGATCTATTTCTTTTGGCACCACAATTATTAAGATCATCTGGTAAGGTCCTAGAAAAGCATTTGTCAAAATTAAGAACGAACCAGTATAGAAATAGTAGTGAGTGGAATATTATGTGTGCATTACATTGTTTGATGTTATTAGTGATTAGTGTGGAAGAGGGAAAATTTCAATACTCTTGCATAAATGTATAATTAGCTGTGGCGGGCTTCTCGACCGGCGAGAAAGAAAACACCACGACTCGAGGATTCACTCAGATCACGCTTTACTGGAGCATTTACTTGAGGGGGCAGGAAAAGGGGTGCAGGGAAAAAGGCAGGGAACGCAGCGCGCCATAGGGGGAGGGGAAAAATCAAAGGATGAAGGGCCCTGGCGGGACTCAGGCAGCTGCTTAAAAAGAGAAATGGCGGGCGAGTTGCGCTGTGATTGGGTGTTGCCATCAGCTGACACCAGAGCACTTCAGGATAGGCTAAAGGGTCTTGACCCCGGCGGGAAGCAGGGAACAAACTCCCACGGCAAAGCCAAAATGGAGTTATTTCGAACAAGACAGGGTAACATCGCTATCTTGTGATGGTGATCCTGTCCGGCTCGCTACATCTCCCCCTTATAGATTGTAAGCAGAGAGCGCAGGACTAACGTCATCCGATCTGACCTCCACCTCATGACGTGTAGGTCGATCAAGGATGGAAGATATTTATCTATGGACACACCTTTTCCAGTGCAATGGGTACT